>PVKU01006655.1:0-99801 GCA_004027475.1 Anoura caudifer
GCAGAATACTAATAACCTTACACCTTGGACAAGGGTTTGATCTCTACAATATATAAAGAACTTACAGGACTCCATACCAGGGAGACAAACAATCCAATTAAAAAATGGGCAAAGAACCTGAACAGATATTTCTCCAAGGAGGACATATAGAGGGCACATAGACATATGAAAGGATGCTCGGCATCACTAGCCATCAGAGATGCAGATTAAAACCACAATGAGGTACCACTTCACACCAGTGAGCATGGCCATCATAAACAAATCAACAAACAACAAATATTGGAGAGGTTATGGAGAAAAGGGAACCCTAGTGCAGTGTTGGTAGGAATGCAGACTGGTGCAGTCACTGTGGAGAGGAATTTCCTCAAAAACCTAAAAATGGAACCGCTTTTTTTACCTGGCAATGCCACTGATGGGATTATACCCTAAGAATCCTGAAACACCAATTCAAAAGAACATATACACCCCATCATTCATATCAGCATTATTTACAATGTTAAGTGCTGAAAACAACCTAAGTGCCCATCAGTAAATGAGTGGATCAAAAAACTGTGGTACATTTACACAATGGAATACTACACAGTAGAAAGAAAGAAGGAACTCCTACCCTTCTCAACAGCATGGATGGAACTGGAGAGCAATATGCTAAGAGAAATAAGCCAGGTGGTGAAGACAAATACCATATGATCTCACCTATAAGTGGAACCTAATCAACAAAACAAACAAGCAAGCAAAATAGAACCAGAGACATGGAAAAAAGGAACAAACTGACAGTAAACAGAGGGGAGAGGGGAGGGGGATAATGGGGGAAAGAAGAGGAAGGGTCAAGGAACATATAAAGGACCCATGGACAAAGACTATGAGGGGGGAAGTTGGGAATTGAACATGGAAGGTGCAGGGTGGATATGGCAGAGGAGAGTAATGAGGGAAAAATGGAGATAACTGTAATTGAACAACAATAAAAAAAAGAGAAATCATTGATGATTGTAGGGGACCATTCTGCGTGGTGTGGGCCCAGCTCCCACTCAGAGATGCACAGGACCCATGCCCACAGATAGCTTCTTCCCTAGAAAATCAGGTCTGCAGTGTGCCTAGGCCATTTTGCATCTTTTTGCTAAAAAAACCCTTCACCCTGATTTGCAGCAAACATTTACTGCAAAATAACTTCTTAAAACCCATGCTAAACTTTCCAAGGACCAGTGTAACTGGTTCAACCACTTTTGCCTTTTCATTTGCAAATATCCCTCTTCTGTGATGTGATTACTGGCATCCTCTTCTTTTGTTTTCTGTATAAGGTAACCCCCTAAATTGAACCTGTGCATAGTTAATGAGAACCTTCAAGTAATGTGCCCAGTAAGACAATAAAAGCTCCTAGAAGCAAGGGCCAAGGCTTTTGCTCCCCTTGAGAGAGAAGCCACTCGCTCTTTTTTTCCACAGGATTTGGTAGTCCACGTGAATTTCTTTTGTTCAAGGTACAATGCTGTGGACCCCATGAGATGGGGTCCACGACGGATGATTCCTAAGGGACCAATTTTTGAATCAATGTAAGTGACATCTTCAGAGGGCAAATTGCTCAGTTAAAAGAAAAGGAAATAATTTCTTTCTGAAAGGAAGAATAATGTTAACCTAGAAATCACTGGATTTCCCAATAGCACAAATATAAATAGAGGGATTGTGTTTCTCTTTTATTTTAAATCTGCATATAGAATGAAAACAACTTTTGGTTTGTAGCCTGTGGTTTTGGTGTCATATCCAAAAAATCTTTGCCAACACCAATGTAAAGAGCTTTTCCCCCATGTTTTCCTCCAGGAGTTTTATGGTTTTAGATTTTACATTTAATGCTTTCATCTCTTCTGAGTTGTTTTTTGTTTATGACAGAAGAGTTCAATTTTGTTCTTTTGCATATGGATATCTAGTGTTTCCAACATCATTTATTGAAGGGACCCTCTTTCCCTCATTGTGTATTTTGATGCTGTTGCCAAAGGTTAGTTGACTGTGTAGGTGTGGGTTTACTTCTGGGCTCTCTCCGCTGTTGCATTGCATTGGGCTCCATGCCTGTTTTTATGCCAGGATCATGCCATAACCTTGTGGTGCAGTTTGGTATCAGGAAGTGTGATGCCTCCAGCTTTGCCCTTCTATCTCAAGATTTCTTTGGCTATTTGAGGTCTTTTGTGATTCCATGCAAAGTTTAGGTTTGTTTTTTCTATTTCTGTGAAAAATATCATGGGAATTTTGATAAGAATTGCATTAAATTTTTTATGGTTCTCATGTGATTTCCAAATATCCTGTAATTGAAATTATATGGTTAATAACATGGATTCCAGAGCCTGCTAGATAGTCTGGGTTTTAATTCTGGCTCCAACATTTTCCAACTTTGCTTTTTCATGTTTAAGTGCAGATAGTTTCAGTACCTACAAAAACTGCAGTTGGTTCTTACCTAATAAAGTAGTAGTTCTTACCTAATAAAGGCCTTTAGGAAGGTAGATAGAGTTAATACATGAAAAGCTCTTAGAACAAGGCCTGACCATGCCAAGCACTATATAATGTCTGCTGCTACTGCTATTAGTACTCATTATTGGAAGTGGGGAAGAAGATCAATATTTAAGAATTATGAATTATAATTATTGGTAAAAGCAACTTAAAGAGCATGAACCCTGAATTAGACACACCATGTTTCAAGTTCAGTCTCTGTCACTAGCTTTGTGAACTTAAGCAGAAATTTTATATCTTTAAGTGTCGGATTCTTGTCTGTAAAATAGGGGCGACATTAATAAACACACTATAGGGTTGTGAGAGTTAAGTAAGTTAATGATTGAAAAATGCTTAGTGTAGTCCTGGCACATAGCAAACACTCAAAAATATTAACCGCGTCTCTTTACTATTTATTACTATTACTATTACTATTACTATTACTATTACTATGTTCTCATTACTATTGTTCTACCTTCTTTAAAGAATACTTTTAGTGGTGTACTATCAATTTAAATTTAGTAATTTTGGTTCTTTTTGAATACTTGTACTTGTTTCAATAAATTATTGTTTTTATAACATAAAAATGAAAGATATAATTGAGAGAAAATGAGACACTCTCTTTTTTTCTCACCTAAATGTATTTAGGGGAAACCCCATAATTCAAATCTGAAGCCATTAACAAAGCCCCATATTTTGCTCATTGGCAGCCTTCCTAATTTTAAGAGTAACAAAAAGAAAATACACATCTCTAAAGAGCCAATCTCACAAACCTTACCTATCAAATGATGGTAAATGCCAAATGCAGTTAAGTGAAACAGCAGATTTCCAGAAACTCAGATAATTCAGGGAGAGTCATCATTTTTCTTTGCAAATGCAGGAAATAATCTTTTTCTAAAATATGTTTTAGAAAAACTCAAAAGAAATACAAAACCAAGGATGCTTTTACATTTTTGTTTTAGAAAGCGACATAATAGAAGTGAATGCCTAGAACCATGGCAGCATAAGGTTCTCTAAATAAAGCAGCACTGATTGAATGACAGAGAAAATGGACTGTCCTGAAAGATGGAAAAATTCAAGGCTGCAGGCTTGTGTGCCCCACTCTTCAAAATCCAGGTCTGAAATAAGATGAAGTATGACCAATGTTAGAAGGTCTGAACACCAGCACCTTAGCTGGAAAAATAAAGAAATAGATGTATAAATTACTTGACACTAGGGGTTAGCAAATCACAGTCTGAAGGTCAAATCTGGCCTGCCTTCTTTTTTTGTAAATAAAGTCTCATTGGAACACGTCATCCATTTACTTAGGTATTGTCAATGGCTACTTTCAAGCAAAAACAGCAAGGCTGAGTAATTGTGACAGAGACTGTATGGCCCACAATGCATAAAGTATTTACTTTCTGGCCCTTTACAGAAAAAGTTGTTCTAATCCTGGTCTAGGTGAAAAGTAACCAATTATGTTCAATTAAAGAACCATAAAAGAGATTAAAAAGCAAATAGTGAAATAGAGAAAATATTTGCAACATCTGCAATAAATAATGGGTGAGTAGCTTTAAAATAGCTATAAAATATAACAGCTATAAAATGTAATATATAAAAATATATTAATAACAATCAATGGGAAAAACATAAATGATACCAGCAGAAAAATTGGCAAAGGTGACAACTGCCAATTCAGTAATTTAGAACTATGATCTTATGAAAAAATAGATAATAATCCAGGAAATACAAATGAAAGTGATCAAACTATTTTGCCAGTAAAATGGTAATTTTTTTTCATTTTTTAAAGATAATACTCAAGGTTGATGAAGTTATGGGTAAAAGGGATGCTTTTACCCAGATGCTTCTCATATGCTTCTAGTGAGAGTTTAAAGTAAGGCAAACTCTCTAGAAGAAACTCACAATATGTAGCAAAATCTTTAAAATTATATTTTTTCTTTGACCTAGAAAATTCACTTCTGGGAATTTTTTCTTAGGAAATAATTAAACAAAGCATAATTATATGGCCTCAAAGGTATTTATCGGAGCAAATTCAGAAGCAATCCAACTGAATAAAACAGAAATGGGTAAATGAATTAGAGTACATACTCAATATACTACTCCACAGGCATTAAAAATTGTGAGTTAGTGTTATGTTTATTGATATGGAATGAGGTTTCCAAATTAGGAAAAAAATATAGTAGAGCCAACTAAAAGGGCAGAAACTCAAGTTTTAGGCTTACGAGATGAACAAGATGAGGCTTAGTAATGAAAACACCCTGCCACTGGAGGTGAACTTGTAGAGTATCCTAGTTTAGGCTCCTCACTGCAAATGCTGAGAGGAAGTGACTTGACCAAAGTCGAACAACCAATTAAACAGATGACAGTCTGAGTCTGCTGTGAAAAAGTCTTTTTTCTGGCTCCCATGGTACCCTAGACAGAGATATCTGGATGCTTCCCGGAAAACGTTTTAGTAGTACTTTTCCTTGTGTGTTCTAAGCATGTTCCCTGTTCCTCATTTTACCCTAAGTCATTCTGCTTTGAATTCAAGTTATTGAATATTTCTGTACTCTCTATTTTGAGCTCTTTGAGACCAGAGAACTTGTATTATTTAATTCCTGTGCTTCTTAGATTTAGATAGTACTTTAAACGTAGTTGATGTTCAAATTCTTCAAGAACATTTGTTGTTTTTGTTTCATTGGGTTAGTTTACCTTCCCCCATGGGCTCATCTGAGGCCCAGTCACCTGGGTTCAAACAGTTGCTTTGCAATTTACTAGCTGTGTGACTTCGAATGAGCTATTTAGCCTCTCAGTGCCTCAGTTTCATTATCTGGATAGTGGAGATACAAATTATACCTACCCTGCAGGGTTGTTATGGACATTAAGTGGGTTATGTTATGTTTGTAAAACACTTAGAACAGTCTTTGGCACATAGTAAGCACTATATGTGTTCATTTAAAAAAAAAAAACTAGCAGGGCTTAGGAAAGCTCTGATCTGCTATGTATATGGCAGGGTTTATATGAGGGGGGAAATACCCACACAAATAAACATGTGAGATGCCTAAATGCTGGTTTCTTAATGTATTTGAAGGAAAGTTGTGGGAAAAATAAACAGATTTACTTTTGAAACACAAAATCAAAGCAAGGGAACTTAGTATCCTCAGTATAGAATAAGAAGAAAATGTTTATTTAAGCATTTGTTTGTCTCTACATGTTTGTTTCTTTGGTAAGCTGACTGAAATAAAAACCCAATAAAAACATCCATCTTTTTTATGAGGAAAAGGTTGGTTCTGAAGTAAGGATTACCTTGCTTTTTTTATCAATGTCATGGGTGTATCATTTAAAATTACAATAAGCTGCACATAATAGAAACCTAATTATAGTGACTTAACCGAACAGGGACTTGTTTGTTTCCAAAACAACAAGAAGTCCAGAGACAGGCAGTGCAAGCCTAGCACAGCTGTTCTACACAACTGTCAGGGATTCTCCTGTTCTGCTCATGACATGGTTGCTGGGTCTAAATGTATCACTGTTTACATTTTAGCCAAGAAGAAAGAGAAAGGGGGAATGGCAATAGTAACACCCACTGAGTCTTCTCCTTTAAAAAACTCCTCTGGCTTGGTTGGTGTGAATCAGTTGGTTGGGGTGTCATTCCATAAACCTAAATGGTTGCAGGTTTGATTCCTCATCAGGACACATGCCTAGGTTGTGGGTTCTATCTCTGGTGTAGGTGGGTATGATCCCCTGTCTGGGCACATGTGGGAGGCAGCCAATCAATATTTCTCTCTCATATCCATGTTTCTCTCTCTCTTCCCCTCCCCTTCTCTCTAAAATCAATAAGTGTGCCTTTGGAGTAGGACTAATAAAAAATAAGAAGAAGAAAAAAGAAAAGAAAAATAAACAACAAATAAGAAAAACAAAACAAATAATAATAATAATAAAGCTTCTTTGGAAACCAGGTCTAAGTATATGTTATTGGCCAGAACTGGGGTCACATTAGCCATTCTTCTCTGTAAATAAGTGTGGGGAGTTAAGTACTTTTGTTGGTCACATTGACCCTTAAACTTGGGTTCTGTTAGTAACAAAGAAAAGAAGAATGAATGTTGGGTATCAGTGGGGCCTTAGTGGAATATTCTGAATACTTCAATGAGCAACCAAATAGAAACTAGTGCCATCCACTGAGATTGGGAGAACTGGGGAAAAAAAAAAAACCTAGTTTCCTTGGGAGATATTAGGAGTGTGGTTTGGATGTGCTAAGTTAGAAGGGTTTATTAGACATCCAAATAGAGATGTCAAGTCTGCTGTTGGATATAGAAGTTTGGAGTTCAGTGGAGTAGTCAGGTTGGGCATTTAAATATGGAATCGTCAACATATAGATTATTTTTATTTTTCCCCATAAAGATCTTGAGGTCCTATAAGGTCTATTTTTCCTGTAAAAAGCATAAGATCCCATGAGGTCATCAGCTCAAAGTACAGAAACACAGAGGATATTTGAGGAGAGAGAAGATATGAGGAGAATGCAAAAGCAAACTTACTTCAGTAGTTGGAATGCTGGGGACATGAGCATGTTTTAACATTCATGGTCCTGACCTTGTGCAAACAGTCAGCCAAATTCTGTGATTTTTCTTAAGGAATGTTTGGTTGCTTGGATGGAATCACACAAAAGTAGATTCAACCAGGCTTGGATTTTTCCTAAAGAGTATGACAAAAGAACAAAGGAGCTGAAAGTATTTACAAGTTGATGTTTATATGATGGACATTGAAAAAAAGCTGTGGTTCATGGATTGACAGTCTTGATAAGGTGAAAAATTATGTTGGGGGATTACTCTAGAACCAACATACTTGAAGAATAATGGGTGACAGTCATATTATGAGATGCTTAAAAAGGTAATTCAGATGTGTAAGTATTAGTGAAAACAAGATATAGAACGTGATCTGGGAGTGGGTGGCTAAGATGGGGAGAGAAAAAGATTGCTGTAGAGAGGAGATCCAGCACAGGAGAGCTGTGTTTGGGCTGGGTTAGGACACTTACAAGGGTGGTAAAGTTAACAAGAAGAGGACAGGACAAAATGGAAAGGTCGCCAGTGATCCAGCAGCTAATGCTTTAAAAGAATGGCAGGAGGAGAGGTACAGGGCTTTGGAAGTGGTGACTAGGGAAAGAGGAGAAATGGTAAGTTGTATATGATAGTAGTGTAAGATTCAAAAGAAAATAGTGTCACAAGAGCAAAAAAAATACCTGGAGACAGGTTATTCTGTGTTAAATGTCATAGAACATGGCTAAAGATAAGATGGGAATGGATGAAGAGCAAAGGTGTAGGGATTGGTCCAGAACAGGGAGAAGAACTCCTTGTCCTCTGAGTATGGAGAGGGGCAGAAAATCAGGTGTTTAAGCTCTGTGGCCTCAATCTACTCAAGTCAGAGGCAAGTCTGTGTCCTGAGAAAGGAAGGTGGAGATGGTTAGTGGGTAAGGATTTAAGGTTTACAATAAATGTTGAGGAGAATGAGCAAATGTTCTTTTCTAATGACAAACTGGAGGATTGTCAGGCCCTTCTGAAATGGATAATGATGAATTTGTTGTGACATCAGGAGATGCAGTGGTGGTTATTTTTATGTGTTGTTTTGACTGGGCCACAGCATACCCAGAGAGGTGGTAAAACATTATTTCTGGATTTGTCTGTAAGGGTGTTTGCAGAAGAAATTAGTGTTTGAATGGTTGAACTTCGAAAAGTAAACTCTGTAATGTGGGTAGGCATCATCCAATCCACTGAGGGCCTGAAAAGAACTAAAAGGCAGAAGAAAGTTGAATGAACTCTAACTGCATGAGCCAAGGCATGGATCTTCTGTGGCCCTCAGAGCTCCCAGTTCTCAGGCCTTCAGTACTGGACTGGAATCTACACCACTGGTTCTCTGGCTCCCAGGTTTTCACACTACACCACTGACTTTCTTGGGTCCCTGTTTTGCACACAGTAGATAGTGGGGCTTCTTAGCCTCCATAATCAATAACCTTATGATAAATGTCTTCATGTGTAAATATACAAGGTCTGTCTGGAAAAAGTCCAGCCATTGTTAATAAACCAAGAACAGTTTGCAAAATGCCAAATCGATGTAACCTGTCAGTCAAGGAGAATGAACTGGAATGCACATGCATGAACAATGATGACTTTGCTCTTCACCATACTAGTCAGTGGGGGCAGTAGATGCTGTTGAGTGAGCATGTGTACTATGTGGCCTCACATTCAAAATGACTAAGCAAGTAGAACAGTGAATCTGCATCAAATTTTGTGTTAAGCTTGAATGTTCCTCTGCAGAAACTATTTGGATGATTCAGAAGGCTGCAGCTATGGGCAACTGGTGACTGGCAGCTTCATCACAACAAAGTGCCCTCACATGTATCACATCTTGTGCAGAGTGTTTTGGCAAAACATCAAATCATCCAGGTGACTCAGTCCCTTTACAGGCCAGAATGGTGCCCTGAGACTTCTGGCTTTTCCCAAAACTAGAATCACTTTTCAAAGGGTAGAGATTTTAGACCATCGATGAGATTCAGGAAAATACAATGGGGGCAGCTGATGATGACTGGGAGAACTGTGAGGTCCCAAGGTGCCTACTTTGAAGGGGACTGAGGCATCATTGTCTTATGTGCAATGTTTCTTGTACCTTGTATCTTCTTCAGTAGATGTCTCTATTTTTCATATTACATGGCTGGATACCTTCTGGATAGACCTTGTATACATCTCTAATTGGTGATGTTTCTCTGGGGAACACTGATTAATACAGATGTCATGGCTGTAGACTTTTCTATGCCAAGGCTCAGCTGCCTGGGAATAAGTGTGAGTGAACAAACTGAATTGTGGATTTGATCCAGGATAGGGATACAAAGGAGTCAAGGGAGATTATGCAAGTAATTTAAGTGATTAACTATGTAGCTTGGTGGGATGGGGAAGAAAAGACAATATCAAGATAGTGATAAGTTAGGTAAGGTGTAAAGGTCCCTGCCCTTGAGGAGTAGACTTCAGACTTTTTGGGTTGCTTACATCCTAGAGTCTTTTTTAAAAAATCCTTACCTGAGGATATGTTTTTTTTATTTTAGAGAGCAAGAAGAGAGGGGTGGGGAGAGAGAAACATTGATCATTTGCCTCCCATATGTGCCCCAACTGGGAATCAAACTCAAAACATAAGTATGTGCCCTGATCAGGGATCAAACCCGCAACAGTTGGTGTGCAGGAGGATGCTCCAACCAACTGAGACACCTGGCCAGAGCACCCTAGAGGGTTGTTTTTGAGAAACCAGTTACCTGCTCTAACATTTCTGAGTTAACACTGAAAAATTTTCATCTTGAGTTTAGGTATTAGCAAATAATGTAATTTCCAACACATTGTAAACATTGGCATATAAAACGGTTACATTTCTGATTTAACCATGTCCAATCTAAATGCCACATAGCCTTGATAGCCACCAGCAGTTCTTTAACAAAGGGATTTTTTTCAACATTCTTTTTCCCATTTTCTTCCCAATTTCCCTAAAGAATATTATCCCATTTTAGATTCTTGTGCTTGAAAGTTTTTTATTGTTGATCCCATCTTATTTCCTCATAACAAAAATATTTATCTAAATCAATAACATTTAAAAATATTTCTTATGAACATTAAACTGGGAATGTTAACCTATTGTCCTGGGTTGAGTTGCCGCTACACTTAATGCACCGTTGATTAAAACTACACACACGCCCATGCCTTTCCTTGCTATAATGAGAGAAGGACAATTGTGAAAGATGAGGTGAAAAGAAGAGCTAGTGAGCCACAGGCTCATTCCTTCTGAAAGAAACCAGTTTCAGAAACAAGTGCTGGGGGAGGTGAAATGATCAGTCCTTTTTTTCTACTGCTACATAGTAAAACTGTGCATCCACACCATCACCATGGCCTCATGGTGGAGTGCACTTCCCTCTCATGGCCTTGGGTTTGGCCTAGTGACTTGTGTTAGTGGACGTAATGTGAGCAGATGCTTGAAATGTTCCTGTGCAGTTTGTTTTAGCTTCTAGTGCTTCTGTTCTTGCCATGAGAAAACCAGGCTCTGGACAGCAGCTACCCTCCAAATAGGCCCCAAATAAGACATGGAATTGAGATGGCTCACCCAGGGCCTGTTGCACAATAACATGGGGCATCAGGAATCAATATCCCCTCTTTCCCACAGCTCATCACCCCAACACATGGTGGATAGGCAAACCCCACCCTCTGCTCAAATACTAACCTCCATGCTAGGATGCACTCAGTACCTGGACTGGAAGTGAACAACAAGTCCTAACTCATTGTCCCAATGTGCCATGAGACTGTCAGTCTGTGGCAGGGAGAGCTACCACCTTGCCCCACCCAGAGACACTGCAGGGTGTGTGCCTGACTTGGGCCCTCTGGGTGCCATGTCTAGGCCCCCTTGGGAGGCACAGGGCAGTACTGGTTGCTGAGCAGAGGCAGGGAGCATCTGCCTGAGTATCTATCCTGGAGCACAGGGAGGGGGCAGGAGGCAGCACCATGTGTGAGTGGAGGCTCTCAGCCCTGGTGTGTGCTCCATTGAACTATCACGCTTCACTTCCCAAACACAAATGTTTCAGAATTCAAATGCTTCCAAAATTGTGTAGCTTTTAAATAAAAGACTGGTTTCCTTTTTCACCAAACCTCTGCCTCCAGAATTTGCCTATGGACAGTGGACAGCAGGACCACACTTGGTGTTCAGTAACAGTTTCATAATGATTGATGAGTAGCAGTGGAAAAAGCTGGCTCTACCTCCTAGCCAGACAGGGTGTAGACAATCTACATTTGGAGGCAGAGGGTTTTAATGGAGACACAGCTCATGGGAAGGTCAGGCTTCAGCAGGGTCAGAAAGAGCAGGAGAGTAGCCTGAAGCAACTGAAAATATATCAGATCCTTGACTGAGAACAGTATGCCATGTTCAGAAGATGGCTATAGAGAAGCAGATACACTTTCAGGCAAATAGAGTCAGGGAATGTGTGTTGAGGCTAGGAGGCTGAAGTCATGGACTAATAGCCAGCATCCCCCCACCGACCTCTTCCAAGGTTCCTTTCCATTTTCCACTCCCCACAACACTCCTGGCAACTCACTTTGAGCTCTCCAAACCAAATCTGTTCTTACGAAGCTTTGTATGACCTCAAGTCCCCATCAGTATAGAGTTGGCTTGTTTTGGTGTCTGGGAAGTGGCTGAATTTTGCTGATTTTATTGTTTTCACCTGGAATATCATTATGCAATCCTTACAGGTAATGGTAGGGTTTTCTTTTCATTGTTGATACCACATCTATATTAATGTAATTAAATATATCTCCTCAGCTCTTTGTGCTCTTATCTCATAGGAAGCATTGTACTAATAGAAGTATTTAAATCAACCCTGATGGGAATGATTAAGGTCTGCAATCAATTATCTGTAAGTTATCACACATTATTTGCATATGTCACACTACCCTAGGAATACTCTGACTTCTCCCTCTTTGAATTAATATTTGGAAAGAAGAGAACAATTCAACTATTCTAGGAAGGGAAATCTGCAAAGCCCCAATGTCAGTAGTTGGTTTTAAGTTTTGAAGAGAAGTTATTGAAGCACGGCATTAGATAAATCAAGAGGAGTGGAGTGGACATTTGGAGGGAGGTAAACAGTGTATAAAATTAATTTTAACCCTTTTATGGGGTATGCCATTGACTTCTTTAAAGAATCTGATGAGAACTTTGGAGTCCTAACCTTAGATAGACTCACATAAGCACAAACATATAAAATTCCATATGCATCCTGTCAGGGCACTCAATTTCCCTGAAGCCCACCCACAAGCTCCCAGGTGTGGATCCAAAGAGGCCAGTTAAGGTCCTCTGGAGCATGGCAGACTCAGAGAACACTAGGAACACCACCTCCACTGGAGCTGATGATTAAGATAGAAGAAGAGAAAATGAGGTTGGAATGCTAGGTAGTGAGGCTCAGATGACAAGGTTCAGGGAACACAACTGTGTCTGTATGGGCACAGGGCTGTCAATTATTTGGGGCAGGAGTCCCAGGTGTTGGACAAGTCACCTTTCCGGACTCTCATGGCTTCATCTGTAAAATGGGGGTGTTCTCAGGGTCAGCAGGAGAACAAAGTGAAATAGCATCCATGAGACTGTTTGTAAGCCTTTCAGGTTATACTGTATAAAATGGAGAATTACAAAGATGAAACAGGTTATAATATGACAGTTATATTCATTCATAGCCCTCAACTATGGGGCAGGGAAAATTTAATGTGGCAGGGAACTATTAGTAAGGGCAAGAGAAGGAGAAAAGTCATGAACACATTACAAAGTAAATCTGGGGGAATGAACTTAGTATTTTTGAAATAAGGGGTAGTACTTCCAGACATTATTAACTTTAGTGTGAATGGAGAAGTCTTGAATGAGATCAGGAAAAAGAAATGTTAATCCTGAAAGTCCTGAATTTTTCCAAAGGTCTTTCTTCCCAAACCAGATGGTACATAAATTAGATTCTCTGTGAATTACAGAATATTAAATTTTATAACCAAACCAAATTGATGTCTTCTGCTTGGAACCAATACACCTGTGCATCTATTGGGAATAACATAGATTATCTTAACTATTGACTCATGAAAAAGGTTTTGGCAAATGGTCTCAGACAAGGAATCAAGCCAGAAACAGCATTTGTCATACCAGATGGGATGACTCACCCTTTGGACTGAAAAACTCACCTGTCTTTTTGTGGAAACTGCCTAGTGGTCTATTAAATGGATCAGGGACATTTGTTATGTATCAATGGATGAGTTTTGATTATCCAATGAGGATAAACTTCTGGGACACTTTGGTTTGATGCTAAATGTTATCTAAAGCTGGTCTTTTAGAGAAACTTAATAAAAACTCATTTGGACATCCAAAGGTCAGCTATTTGGAAGAGGAGATGTGAAACTGGCCCATACTCACTTTGGGAGAGAGAAGACATTATTAGAGGTTGAGGACCTACCACATGTCAGAGACAAGTGAGGTCATCTACTCTAAAGGGGGCTGCAGACACCTTGGTGTCTTAACACCAAAAAGTAACTCCTTGAAAAGTTAGTTGGAGTCAAAGTTGTGAAAGTTGCTATTCCCCTGCTGTCTTATGCTTGTCATTTAAAGTTCAGCCAAAATGTCACCTTCCTACCTGAGTAGCTTCCCTACCCCCAACCCTGTCCAGAATTTCTGTCATATTACCCTGTTACTTCCTCCCTCATTTCTTTACTGAGTTATCTGGTTAGGGCCTTCCTCCACAAAGGATCCTGCCTGTCTTCCTCCCTGCTGTATTTCCCAGCCCAAAGCACACAACTGATCGATATTTATCAAATGGATAAATTTGTGGAGTTTTTGAAACATTTAAACAAACACTGATTTGCTGGCCAATTATTGGAGCCCCAGGCCTTTTGTTCTGACAAGTCTTTTGGATTCTATACCTATAAGATATCTCCCTGTTTCTGCTACTGCCTAATTAAGACTTTCCTCCTATTCAGACCATTACAATAGCCTCTGAAATGTGCTGCCTGCCTTCAGTCTCCATCCACTCCAGGTCTTTCTGTGATCCCTGCTGGGTCATTTTCCCATGTTATATTCAAGAACAAGCCATCAGTCTGACTTTCAAGTTCCATCAACTCTGTCCCTGGTTCTTATCTTCTTTATATTCCCTTTGAAATAGACAAGTCAAAGTACTCCTCCCCATTCCACACAGAGCCTACAGTTTCCTGCCTCCAAGCCTCTGCTCCAGTGGTTGTCTTTACTTGACCAAATATTAGCTAACTTTTAAGACCCATCTCAAACAGTCTCTCTTCCAAGGAGCTTTCCCTGATTCCACTAAACTGAAAGTAATCCCTGCTTTCAACTTTTCTAATAACTTTATATGTTCCTCTTAAAGTATGAAACACAATATAAATGTCTGGCTTCCTCCACTAGACCATGAACTAGTTGAGTGTAGACTAAACCTTATTCACCCTTGTTTTCTATAAAACACTTAGCACAAAGCCTTGCACATAGGAGATACTCAGTCAGAGTTGTAGAATGAAGGACTATGTCTGTGTTATTGTTTGGGTTCAGTTTTATTTTAAGGCCAGGACAATGCAAAACATCCTGGAATATATTAGTTATGATTTTTGCCAAGGGGAAGAAGTTTGTCTCCTGCTTGAAGACTTGCCTGGTGATGGACTGTGGTTTGGAGAATAAAAACAATCTCACAGAACTTCATAATTTGCAACAGGCTTTACTTCACCTGCTCCCATGAGCTTGTTGGTGTGTCTCTCCAGTTCATAGCTGAAGAAACTGGGACTCAGAGAGGAGAAACAACTAATATGTGGTAGGACTACTACTTGGGTCTTGTGATTGCAGATGCATGTTCTCTTCTTGTATTGCTGTCCTCCACCTTCATCATGAGGTGGGTGGAGACTGTGATAAAGTCTTACTGCATGTTAAGGAGATGGCCCAGAAACTCCATTATGTCCAATGAACATTTATCCTGGTGAGAAAGTATGAAGAGAAATGAACTAAGCTTTAATTCAAGAAGTTGGAATAAAAAACAATTTGGAAATCAGTAGAGTTTGATTAGACCTGTGGTATCCAACCTGCAGCCTGCGGGCTGCATGCAGCCTAGATGACTGTGAATGCAGCCCAACATAAAATCGTAAATTTACTTGAAACATGAGATTTTTTTTTTGTGATTACATGTTGCAGTGTATTTAATGTGTAACCCAAGACAGCTCTTCTTCCAGTGTGGCCCAGAGACACCAAAATGTTGGACATCCCTGGATTAGATAGTGATTGAGACATTTTATGAATTAAATGGAAAGGATTCTTTTCTGTAAAGAATGAACTGGTCAAGCCTAGGCATCTGTGTGCCTGATCCCTCATATCTTGTCTCCTAGAATACAAAAGGCAGCAAGACATAAGAGAAAGAGTTCAGGCATTAGACCTAGAGAGGCCTGGGCTCAAACTCCACCCAGGCTTATCACTCTGGGATGCCTGGCTTTAAGAAAATTACTGTCTGAGCCCATGTTCCCTTATCTATAAATGAAATAGTTGTCATACTTGTATCTCAGATGCTATGAATTTATTGTCACATTCAATTCTGCCCCAAACTCTGAGTATTATTTGTTTTACTAATTTTTACTTCTTTCTCATTCTATAGACAAGGAAATGGGTTTAGAGTGGTTAAAAGTCAGGAGCAAGAGGTTGCCTAGGTGATATACACCAGTGCACTCATTCATTATCCAGTGTACCAGCTTCCATCTATATAAGATGGGATAGGAAAACACATCCCAGGAGGGTTCATGTGATGGTCAGATAAGAATATGTGTTTGAAGTGTGAAGATGATAATAATTAGACTCCTTCTTATTTCTTTTAATAAATGTTTATGAATAAATAAGAATACCCTGGGATCTGTATTTCTTTAAATTATGTTTGAATTATAAGCCCTTTGTTTAATGGTGATGATTACTCAACCAGAAAGCTGATGATTATTCTCAGCTTTTTTGAGTAAAGACATTGCTGGCATTAGAAGGGCAGAGCCAAGCAATGCCCTTCACCAAGTGGCAGCACATCCCACTGGCTGGAAAGGCCCTCAGAAGCAGGGAAGAGTCTTTGAGGTCCTTTTAAGGTTTGATGGGAATTACAGAAGTTAATCAGAGGGGGAAAAAAAAAAACCTGGATAGAAAATACTTTACAAGAATTACTGACAGGTCTCAAAAGGCTCAAAAATGTATTTAACACACAATTTTATTAGACTTTCTTACCCTTCCTAGTGATCATTCTTGCTTCAGTGCCCTGGATGTCCTGCTAGTAGCAGGACATTTGTCCCCTGAAAGGGAAGGACTTTGAGGACCTGGAAGAGGGCAGAGTCACAAGTTGGACAAGACTTTGAGTCTTTGCCCAGATTTTGAGTCTTTGCTTGCTCTGCCTCTTGTTAGCTGTGTGACATTCAGCCAAAGCCTGTACATTCTTGTGACTCTGTGGCAGAGATTGCTAGTTCTTCTTCAAGTCATTTTCCTTCCTCTGGGTGCATTCTGGCCAATGGGACAAACACGGAAGACACATAAAGCATGTCCAGGCCTATTGAAACCTCCATTCTCTCTCTTTCCTTACCTGCTGGTGAAGAGAAGGCTCTGAGCACCTCAAAGAGGTCAGAACCACAGATGGAAGGGGACTGGATCTGAAAATGCTACATGAAAGGCCACCATACCAGAAGTGGTCTATGGATGTGACTAGGAAGTAAGCCACTTGTATTATGTTGAGCCACTGATAAATTTATTGTCACATCTAGTGTTACCTTTACTGATTCAGATTCATTTTCCTTGTTGACACCATGGGGGTAATGATGGTCTTACCTCAGTTGTTATAAGGATCAAAAGAAATAATGTATAGTCATGCATCAATTAACAGTGTGGTTACTTTCTGAGAAATGCATCATTAGGCAATTTTGTCATTGTGCTAACATGATAGAGTGCACTTACACAAATGTAGATGGTAGAGCCTACTATACACCTAGGCTCTTTCTATGGCATTATAGCCTATTGCTCCTAGGCAACAAACCTGTGCAGCATGTTACTGTACTGAATACTGCAGGCAATTGTAATACAATGGTAAGTATTTAATATATCTAAACATAGAAAAGATACAGTAAAAGTACATTGTAAAAGATAAAAGATAAAAATGGTACATCTGTATAGGGCACTTACCATGAATGGAGACTGCAGGACAGGAAGCTGCTCTGGGTGAGTCAGTGAGGGAATGGTGAGTGAATGTGAAGGCCTCAGACACTACTGGACACTAATATAGATTTTATAAACACAGTACACTTAGGTTACACTAAATTTATTTCAATTTTTTCTTCAACAATAAACTAAGCTTAGGTACTGTAACTTTTTTCTTTATAAAATTAAAAAATGTATAATACAAAAAAAATTACAGTAAGTAATGCCTTGTGATACAGACCTCATGCCAGCTACAATGTCACTAGGCAATGGGAATTTTTCAGGTCCGTCATAATCTTATGGGACCATCATTGTATTGCGTATGTGGTCTGCCATTGACGAAAACATTATGTGGCACATGCCTGTTCAGGAGATCACCGCAGAAACTCTAGCCGCCCTCATTGTCACTCTTAACAAGTCTATTCACAGACTAATGACGCCCAACCAGATCCATAGTTTTTCTGTCCCAGGTCAATACTAGGCCAGGCTCTCCCTAACAGAAGGAGTCCTGAACCACAAGCCACCACCTCAAGCCCTGTCATGGGCACTGCTGATGTCCAAGATGTCACTGTACCACCCACTGTTCTTCTCCCTAGTGGATGATGCAGAGCAGGTTGTGAGATCAAATAGATCTTCCAGCTCATCCGCTGTGGTGCCTCCAAGTCTGTGTTAAAATTCTATTTTGCTACCTGGAATTCCACCCCTTATACCCCCCTCCAAAAATATCATTGCATAGTTAGTGTGGAAATTTTGGAAGAAAAATATCCACCCATTAAAGATGATCATTATTAATATCATGACATATTTCTTAAGGTAAGTACATTTTACTGTAGTTGAGAACATAAAATGCACACAATTTTGTATCTTGCATTGTGTGTTTTGCTTGTCATTATCGTAAGCATTTTCCATGTCATTAAAATTTATTGATTAAATACTACTTTCAGTAGTGCCATAATATTCCATTGTAAGGATGTACCATAACTTTCCTAACCAGTTCCTTTCTGTTGGATGGTTAGTTTTTTTTCCAGTTTTTTTTGTGTTACAAAAAGTGCTACAGTGACCATATCTGTAGACTTTGGATTGCTTTCTTTGCAGCCTAAATTCTTTTAGGTTTTAACCCAGGTAATATGCGGAAAACCATTGCATGTGTTAGACATACACAACTTGGTTTCAGGAATGGAAAAGTATACGGAGATCAACTATGGGTTACAAAGAGGCCCTGGGGAGGGTAGTTGAGAACGCTGAAGGATATTGGAGGGACATTCTTCTCTGCACCAGCTCTATGGAGAGGTGTTCAGCTGCTTGAGCATGAGGGATAGTGGCGGGTCCTACCACCAAGTCTCTTTGAGGATCAGGCCACCCCTTTTTCTTGGGAGAGTCTGGGCTCATGTCTCATGAACTGATGGCTGCACTGCCAGGCCACACTTCTTGAGTGTTATTTTTTTTCATGTCTCTTTAGTTCAGGGTTTACCCACACTTGAACATTCCAAAAGATTGAAGTGTAATTAACATATCATAAAATTTATTCTTTCAAAGTGTTCAATTCAGTGGTTTTAATATAATCACAAAGTTGTGCAACCATCACCACTATCTAATCCCAGAATATTTCTATCACCTCCAAAAGACACTCATACCCCATTAGCTGTCACTCTCCAATTGTCCCCTCCTCCTAACCCCTAGCAACAACTAATTTACTTTCCTTCTCTATGGATTTGCTTATTCCAGACTTTACGTAAGTAGAATCTCTAATATGTAACCTTTGTTTCTGTATTTTTTTCTTGTCTTTTAAAAAATATATTTATTGATTGCACTATTACAGTTGTCCCATTCCCCCCCCTTATTCCTCTCCACCCTGCACACCCCCTCCCACCCACATTCCCCCCCCTTAAGTTCATGTACATGCATCATACACATAGTTCTTTGGCTTCTACATTTCTTATACTATTCTTAACCTCCCCCTTTCTATTTTCTGCCTACCATTTATGCTACTTATTCTCTGTAATTTTCCCCCTTCTTTCCCCCTCCCACTCCATCACTGATAACCTTCCATGTGATCTCCATTTCTGTGATTCTGTTCCCATTCTAGCTGTTTGCTTAGTTTGTTTTTGTTTTAGGTGTCATTGTTAATAACTGTGAGTTTGTTGTCATTTACTGTTCATATTTTTGATCTTTTTTTTCTTAGATAAGTCTCTTTAACATTTCATATAATAAGGTCTTGGTGATGATGAACTCCTTGAACTTGACCTTATCTGGGAACCACTTTATCTGCCCTTCCATTCTAAATGATAGCTTTGCTGGATAGACTAATCTTAGATATAGGTCCTTGCCCTTCATGACCTTGAATACTTCTTTCCAGGCCCTTCTTGCCCGCAAGGTTTCTTTTGAGAAATCAGCTGACAGACTTATGGGATCTCTTTTGTAGGTAACTGTCTCCTTTTCTCTTGCTGCTTTTAAGATTCTGTCCTTCTCTTTCATCTTGGGTAATGTAATTATGATGTGCCTGCCTTGTTGTGTTCCTTTTTGAGTCCAACTTTTTTGGGACTCTGAGCTTCCTGAAAGTCTATTTCCTTTGCCAGATTGGGGAAGTTCTCCTTCATTCTGTTTTCAAACAAGTTTTCAATTTCTTGCTCTTCCTCTTCTCCTTCTGGCACCCCTATGATTCAGATGTTGGAATGTTTAAAAAAGTCCTGGAGGTTCCTAAGCCTCTCCTAATGTTTTTTTTAAATTATATTTTATTGATTATACTATTTCAGTTGTCCCATTTCTCCCCCATCATTCCCCTCCACCCTGCACACCCCCTCCCATCCATGTTCCCCCCTTCAGTTCATGTCCATGTGTCATAAGTTCTTTAGCTTCTACTTTTCCCACACTAGTCTTGCCCTTCCCCTGTCTATTTTCTACCCACCCTCTATGCTACTTATTCTCTGTACCTTTTCTCCCCTCTCTCCTCCTCCCACTCCCCTGTTGCTAACCCTCCATGTGATCTCCATTTCTGTGTTTCTGCTCCTGTTCTAGATATTTGCTTAGTTTGCTTTTGTTTTAGGTGTGATTGTTAATAACTGTGAGTTTGCTGTCTTCTGCTGTCATAGTTTTGATCTTTTTCTAAGTCCCTTTAACATTTCATGTAATAAGGGCTTGGTGAGGATGAACTCCTTTAACTTGACCTTATCTGAAAAGCACTTTATCTTCTCTTCCATTCTAAATGACAGCTTTGCTGGATAGAGCAATCTTGGATGTAGGTCCTGACTTTCATGACTTGGAATACTTCTTTCCAGCCCTTTCTTGCCTGTAAGGTCTCATTTGAGAAATCATCTGACAGTCTGAATGGAACTCCTTTGTAGGTGACTGTCCCCTTATCCCTTGCTGCTTCTAGAATTCTCTCCTTCATTTTAATCTTGGTTAATGCAATTATGATGTGCCTTGGTGTGTTCCTCCTTGGGTCCACCTTCTTTGGGACTCTCTCAGCTTCCTGGACTTCCTGGAAGTCTATTTCCTTTGCCAGATTGGGGAAGTTCTCCTTTATTATTAGTTTAAATAACTTTTCCACTTGTTGATCTTCCTCTTCCCCTTCTAGTACCCCTATAATTCGGATATTGGAATGTTTAAAGATGTCCTGGAGGTTCCTAAGCCTCTCCTCATTTTTTTGAATTCTTGTTTCTTCCTTCTTTTCTGTTTGGTTGTTTCTTTCTTCCTTCTGGTCCGCTCCACTGATTTGAGTTCCAGTTTTCCTCCCATCACTATTGGTTCCCTGTGCATTTTTCTTCATTTCACTTATTGTAGCCTTCATTTGTTCATCTAATTTGTGACCAAAATGAACCAATTCTGTGAGCTTCCTAATCACCAGTGCTTTGAACTGTGCATCTGATAGGTTGGCTACCAGTGCTTTGAGCTGTGCATCTGATAGGTTGGCTATCTCTTGGTCGCTTAGATGAATTAGCTCTGGGGCTTTGATCTGTTCTCCTGTTTGAGTCATTTTTTGTTTTATTTTTTTTCTTTTTCTTTTTTTTTTGGTCTTGTCAGGGCTGTTACGTAGTGAGGGGCGGAGTCTTGGGTGTTCACAAGGGTGGGGCAACCCAGTTTCTGGGTTGTGATGCTGGATGTGGGGGTGGGGTCCGAGAGGGAACAATGGCACTTGCTCTGCTCTCTCTCGGATTCCAGTCCCTTCTGCCGCTTTTCCCAAGCAAATTGGGCTCTTCTGGTGCTGACCTCTGCATACGTGGGCCTGCGCTTGCTCCAGGACCCCATGGGTCTCCCCATCGAACTCTCCTGTGAGGCTGGGGCTCCCTCCCAGCACCTCAATTCCCACAAGTGTTTTCAATCAGTGTCTCTAGGCTTCACTTCCTGACGCTGGGACCCTGTGTCATGCAGTCTGTCTTGCTGTCCATTTTTGCCTGGTTTATCTGCATGTGAATGTGTGTTCGTGGTCTGCTGCCTTGTGCGCCCTGCTTGGTCTGCTCATTGCTTGGCAACTGCCGCCTGTGTGCCTGAGACCACCAGCCACCACCTTCTCCCACCGCGACCCCTCTCTGCTGGCTGCCGACTCTGCCCCTCTTACTGGTCTGGGTGAATCGTTGTCGAACTTCTGTATAACTCAATTTTCTATCTGTTCTGGTTGGGCTTTTTTGGTTCTATATTTTTGTTGTCCTTAATCTTGATTGTGAGAGGAGGCACAGTGTGCCCACCTATGCCTCCGTCTTGGCCGGAAGTCCTCTGTTTCTGGTTTCTTTCACTTAGCATGTTGTTTTCAAGGTTCTTCTCTGCTGTGGCATGTATCAGTACTTAATTTTTTATGGCTAAATATTTCTTTGCATGGATATACCATACTTGTTTATCCATTCTTCATTGATGCACATTTCAGTTGTTTCACTTTTTGGTTATTGTGAATAATGCTGCTATGAACATTTGTGTATAAGTTATTGTGTAGATATACATTTTCAGTTTTCTGGAATTGCTGTTTTACTCAATGCTTAATTTAGTAAAGAATTGCCAAACTGTTTCCCAAAGGGAAACATATTTTTCATTCCTTTGTAACAATTGAGATAAGACCATTATTACCCACATGTGTAAAGGTTTCAATGTCTCCACATCTTCAACACTTATTTGTCTATCTTTTAAAATATATATTCAAATCCTTTGCCTGTTCAAATTTTTGGTTATTTGTCTTCTTATTGTTGAATTATAAGAGTTCTTTAGATATTCTGGATACTAGACTCTTATCATATGTAAGATTTTCAAATGTTTTTTCCTATTCTGTGGGTTGTCTTTTCACTTCCTTGGTGGCATCCTTTAAGACACAAGCATATTAAATTTTGATGAAGTTTGACTTATCATTTTTTTCTTTTGTTTGTGCTTTTCATGTCCTGTCTAATCCAAGATCATAAAGATTTACTTTTGTTTTCTTCAAAGAGTTTCATAGTATTAGCACTTACAGTTAAGTCTCTGATTCATTTTGAGTTAATTTTGTATATGGTATGAGGTACAGGTCCAAAGTCATTCTTTCGTGTGTAGGTACACAGTATCCAGTTATCCCAACACCATTTGTTGAAAACACTATTCTTTCCTCATTGGGTTGTCTTGGCCCCTTGCTGAAAATCAATTTCATATAAATATATGAACATATTTCTGGACTCTCAATATATTTCTAGCCTTATGCCAGTACCACACTGTCTTGATTAGTGTAGATTTGTCATATATTTTTAAATTGGAAAGGCTGTGTCTCCCACCATTGGTCTTTTTCAAGATTGTTTTGGTTATTTTGGATCCCTGGCATTTCTATATAAATTTAGGAACTGTTTGCCAATTTATGCACAAAAGGTAGCTGGGATTTTGGTAGGGGTTGTGTTGAATATGTAGACCATTTTGGGAAGTATTGCCATCTTAACATTACTTAGTCTTCCACAATTTTATTCCTAAAAAGAAAACAAATCACAAACCTCAATAGTTACTCATTTCACATAACCAACAATTATTAAGTTTTCCTGCAATGTGGATAGCTCCTACTATTTCTTGTAACTAGTTTTTAAAATAAAAATGCTTTGCTTTGTAAATGATTTCTCTTCTGTCACCACGCAAATTCAAGTATGTATATTTCCTTATTAGACTATAATGATTCTATTTTAGCAAAGTTATTAGGGGTAAATACTATGTAAATTTACCTAAAAGATGGAAAAAAACAGGACAAAAACCAAACTATTGTCCATCTTGCCACCAAAGAACAGCTGAATGGGTCTATGAAAAAAATGAGAGTTTCTTTTGGTTCTCACATGACTATGCTCTCCCAGAAATCAATAAGACCTGATTTCCCATCCCAACTGCTCTCCATTCCTCTGCCTTTCTTTGCATGCAATTTTTGAAAATGGTACATAATTTCTCTGAATTTGTTTTCTCTTCTTTATAACAGTGATGTGATCCAGATGCCCTGGTGACCTCATGGGCCTGTGTCTGTAATATGAATCACACTTTGTTTTAATGACAAATTACAGTTGCATGAGCTTCCACCCCCCACCCCTTGGTCTGGCTGCCAGAAACTAACCCCCTTTAAAGTGTCCCCCACTTGTTTCTGTGTGTCCCCAGACAGTGCCTCACTTGCCCAGGGCCAGTCTGTCAGCTGCAGTTACCTGCTCCATCACACCTGCCCCTGTCGTCTCTTTTGCACCTGTACCCAAGCCCCACCCTACCTCACCTCATTTCTGCAACCCCACCAGGAGACCTCAGTCATTGGACTGCCAAAACCATGCAAGCGTGCTTTTCGAGGATTCATTTAAATCTCCCCTGTCCTGTGGGCACCACAGGAACTCTGTTTCTATATAGACAAAGAAAATGATCTCCACTCTAAATACAACAAGCAACCCAGTCCCCAAGTTTCTCTGCATCATTCTTGAAAACTCCTCCTGCAAGCCTCAGGTCCCTTTATTCCTCCAAATGGATTGAAACACTTAGAGAAAGAAAAGACAGCATCCCACCCACACCGTTGTCCTCTGCTTTTCAGGATCTCCACCTCATACCAACCTCCTCCTCTCTCCCAGGTCTCCAAACAGAAGCTTGAAGAATGCAAGAAAAGGAGGGGTAGGGACCATCTCACTAACAGCAGTTGAGCACCTGCTCAAGGGGCATATGTGAGTTTCTGATGGTTGAAAATGGTACCTACCACCAAGAGGCGTTATGAGGATTAACTGAAGTAATGCAAATGAAAATTCATTAAAATAACACAAAGTAAAAATAAAATAATGGGGGAAAAAAATCCAGGGTTTTAAAATGTCAACGTTGACAAGATCCTTTTTCTGGTTGAAGGTACATTTTCCGAATACTTCTCACTGCCCCGGTGGAAATTTGTCTTGGCTGTGATTCCAGGAAAGACTCCTGGGGTTCCCTTCCCTGCCACTCCCCCTCTCCCTGCCACCCCCTCCCCGTGCCTATTCCTATAGACTTTTATGGCTCCATCCAGTCCAGGGCACAGATCAAACTCACAGTCAGAATTTCTTCCTCCTCTGCTTGCCCTACAGGCACTTTGAGGTTGATGGACTGTGTGACGTGGATGAAACAAGCTTCCAAAAGTACAGGGGGCACAGCATCTCCTCCCTACTTTCTGCCCAGAGCAGGAAGGGGCAGGGTATCCCAGCCCACCCTCCCTCTGCCCACAGGGCTGGAGCATTTCAGTGGCGGCACTCCCTCTGGCTTAGACCAAAAATAGAAGCTTGTTTCATCCACCCTGGCACAAGGCCTTTCCCACGACTCCTCCCCCCCCCCCCCCCCAGAAATCCCCGGGGGCTGTTACCGAGCTAAACTCCAGTCCTCTACCCCGCAGGCTCGGCCCCTCCCACTTTACAGCGCAGCTCCTGTGCAAGCACCAGGGAGCCCTCACACTCTCGTTTCGTTTAGCTTGCATTTCCGCACCGGTGCTGCGCCCAGGCGTTCTGGCAGAGCTGACCCTTTTCCAATCTGGCCAGACGCGGCTCTGTATAATTGCGCTCTGCTGGCCACCTGCACCCCCGCGGCAGTCCCAACCCTGCAGCAGGTGGGGCCCACTGCCAAATCTCCCCGGCGGAGTGAGGACTCAAATGCCAAACCGAGTTATGTCCGGTAAGGAAGTTGTGAGTCCGCAGTGAGGCAACGTGAATTCTCAGTTCTTGTTTTGGTTTCATTTCAGTGAGCAGTTATTGAATATCGGGTGTTTTCGCGGAAGCGTGACAGATGATTCTAGATGTCCGAATACAGAAATAGAAGGGCTCTGTGAACCGGTCCCTGAGGACACAAATACCACAAGACATGGCCCCCAACTCTGTCTGATAGTTCATAGTCCATGGGGTAATCAGACTGGAGCAACTGTGACATGTATAATAGTGAGAATGCATGCAAGGCACAGAAGTAAAAGGGAGTAATTCTTTCAGGGAAGTGTTCGGGGAGGTAATGTGTGAGCTGAGTTTTAAAAAATGGACACAAATTTGCTGGGTGGATAAGAGCAAAGAAGAGCATCCTGTTAGAGGAATGCTCTTCTGCAAGTTAGAGTTTGTGAACTTGCAGAAGATGAACTAGAAGGGAATGTGACCAAGAAGGAACCAGAAGGAGTTTGATAGCTCTGCTAATCTTCTTCCGCCCCCTTCACACCTACCTTAAATAAGCCATCTACGCAAAAATGGTGAAGCTTGCTGTGTGGACTCCAAGACAAGTCTGTACCCAATCTCCAACCCGCTTTAATACTGTGTATTAACTGGAGCTGCCACTGGGGGGGTGTGGGGCTTCGGGGACAAAGGGATTAATAAGTAGTCCAGAAGGCTGGGACAGAAACAAGAATGGGTAAAATCATAAACGGTGTCGAATGTCATGCTAAAAGGCTTAACCTTAAACGTTATCGTATAGGCTAGAGCATGCCAGCTGGGGACCGTGAGATTAACAACAACAACAGCAGCAAGAACAACAACAACAACAACATCTTAGGGACTTGTTTCAGCCTTACAAAGTTTTAAAAGTTAGCACCTTCCTGGCATCTCGGGACAATCAGAAGATGTAATGTACTGGATTCATGATCCTGCAGTGAGCTGGCGCTGGGTTACAGCCGCTTCCTCTAAACCAGGCAAGGACTCTAGGTTTGCCTCGGTTCCCCCATTCCCTTTCACCACCGGGAACCTTTCTGGTCTCTGCGCGCATTTCAGCACTCCCCCTGCAGGGAACCGGGAGCCACTGGTTTTCGGTGGAGAGTGTCCAATGGTAGAAATTTGGATTGATAAAACTGGCAGGTGATTGGATTTGAGAGGAGGGCATCTCTTTTCTCTGAGAGATGGAGCTGGGCTGTGGCCTAAGAAGAACACCAAATCCCAGACTTCGATTTTCTGACCTTAGAGGGCCTTTGTGTTCATCTGCTATAGAACTGTGCCATATTCTTTTTATGTCCAACAAACACCTATTAAGTGGAACAAAAAATAGAGAATTGTAGGGGGATGTGTGGTAGGGGAAATAAAAAAAAATAGGCACCCTCGCAGACCCCAGAGCCAGATGTAAACTACTGCAAATCCCTTTCCATATTATAATAACAGCTTCTGAATTCCATTCCTACCTCCAACAGCTGCTCCCCTCCATTGCTGGATGACCCATTTAGAGTTGCTCTTGGTCTCCATTTATGCAGCAGGATGAAAGAAAGATTATGTAATGCCAATCAAGTGCCAAACAGGTGAAAATTAAGTAGTATTATTTGTTGGCAATTTATCTAGCTAGGCTTTCTCTTTACTGCTAGAGCTAATTTCATTCACAGGTGCCATGTCATTTACTAATTTAATCATCTCTTTTAGTGCCACTTCTCAACATTGCACTTTTAAGTACAATAATGTTCCCTTGCATGCGTCTCAGTTACAAATATCAGCAGAGATAGAAATCAAAGTTGAGATTTCCTGCCAGGTATTTGCTCTCCCTGGCGCCGTCATGCATGGCTGTTGGCAGTTAGTTTTCATGCCCAGCTGTAGTGTGTTGAGTGGGTGGGCAGAGGCTCACTCATTCATTTAGCAAGCATTCTCTTCTACTGTGGGTTCTCAGGGAGGCAGATGGTGAGTCAAGGATTTGAGAGCAAGTCCTTTATTGGGGAGCTGAAGAAAATACCAGTTGTGAAGTCAGGAAATAACACAGAGAAAGAAAGGCACCCAACAAAGTGTCCATTGTTGAGTCAGCTGCCCCTGTGAGGGCTTCATCATGCTGGAAAACTTTGGGATCCAGTGTAGAACAGATGCCCAAAGGGTGAGAAAGCTGGGATATTTGTATACCAACTCCCATCAATTATTGTTTGAGGACTGCTTCCAGAGAGCATGAATTCCCTGGAACATTTGCCCTGCTGCTGGAATATGCAAAACAGGCTTAAGTGGCCAGAGAAAGAGCTCAGCCAAGGGAATGCAGGTGCTCGCTGCTGGAAGTAGGTCCAGCCAAGGCTAAAATGATAAGGACTAGAGGTGGGGCAATGACAGCATCTGCTACATAGTCTTTGAGGACTTTCTGTGTGCAAGACTGTCATATAATAATTACTGAGGTAGATTTTTGTCTGTCTTCACAGAGCTTACAGCTTACCGGAGGAGATAAATAAGTAACCAGACAGTGCCTAAAAGGTGGAATATTTTGTGATGGTAAAAACAGAAGTGTGTCAAAGAAGGCCTCCTAGGGAAGGTGACATCTAATCTAGAACTGCCTTGGAACCGGAAATATTTCCAGTTGGGAGAAGCAGCATGTACAAAGTTCCTGAGGAGAGTGAGTTTGTGGCAAGCTTTGGGAAACTACAAGAAATCTGGTATGTTGGGATTATAGACTTCAATGTGAAGATGGTGGAGGAGGAGCCAGATGATGGAGAACTCAGAAAACTGTTTCGACAGTTTCTAGAGACATTTTCTTCTTGAGACCAAATCTACTTTCAATTACTATTTCAAGTCCTCAAGTGGTTGCCCCTAACATCTTCTTGTCTATTTTAATCTTGCATGCAACCTTTTCTCATACATATAACCTCATAAATGTTTTAAATAGAAAATTTGGCAAAGACTTATTTGATTTTATTACATATTAAATTAACGCGCAATTGGTAAATTATTCCTGTTCTTAGATTCAATGGCTGGTTCAGGTAGTATTTATAAAGTTCCCTGCCCTTAAGATTCTCAAAATATGTAATGGGATGTAGCATGTTGTGTTTTTCAAAGATAGTTACAATGATATCTGTTAACCCACACTCTTTTTATAATAGGATTTGACACTCCTGCCAATGAGAGCTCAGCCCTGTGTTTCTTCCCCTTGAGTTTGGATGGGCTTGTGACTACTGTAGTATTGACACTATGTGAATTTTGAGGCTAAATCATCAAAGACAAGACTCTCTTTTGTTTTTTAGGGAACTTGCCTTTGGAGCCCTGAGCTCCCTTGTAAGAAGTCTGCGGCCACCATGCTGTGAGGAAGCCCAGGTCACATGGAGAGGTCATGTTTTGTAGTTCTGGCCTGCAGCCTCAGTTGAGTTTCCTGCTAATGACTAGCATCAACTGACAAACAGTAGTGAATTCACTTCCAGATGACTTCTGGACCCAGCCTCTGAGTTCCCCTCAGCCTTTGAGTCCTTGCACCTGTTGTTCCCAACCTCGTGAAACAGAGATAAGCCATTCCCACACTATCCCTTCCTAATTCTTGGCCCACAGAATCCATAAGCATAGGACAAAAATGGTGCCAGGTACTAACCTTTATGTGCTCAGGGGAGACCTGACTGAAAGCAACCACATAGGATGGTCTGAACATAAAAATTCCTATGGGTCATGGTGGGTAGTCACATCTGAAGCCTAAAGCTTCCTTGACAAAAGTTAATCTTTACCTTAACTGAACCTGTCTATTGTCCTTTTATATCAATGATAACATACCTTGAAATGTTAGAGTAATCCCCTTTTCCAGATCTCTTAGGACATAACTGCTGCACCAGAACAGGAGATCATGGAACCCTCATTGTTATCTCATACTCTGAATACCATCTCTATATGCTATAAATGTTAATTATTAACTGTCCTGTACCCACCAATTAAAAGAAGTGTGTGTGTCTCTCACCTTTACTCTTTATCTAGTCCCAGAGATTTCTCCGCTTTGCTTTCTCTCACATCAATCTACCATCAATAGATTTCGCGTAACCTCCTTACCTCTTCTCTTTTGATTCTAATTATAAAATAAGCTGCAAAACTTCCATTCTCTGGGGCATTTTCTCAATCCGTTGAGATTTTGCTTCCCAGCAATTGTCAGTTTGCCATAATTATACTCATAAAAATTCTCAACAGATTTGGGAACCATTACACCAAGTCAAACAAACATTTTTTACTTGGGAACTTTGCTCCCTTCTTATGTAATAGGCTTTGTCCCATGGTGATACACACTTATGGCAACAATAGTACATTGATTATTTTAGTTGTTTGGAGTTTTGAAAGGCTTCTTGGACGAGTTTGGGCTGGAGCCCAGCCTTGAAAGACTGTTGACTACCCTCAGTCACTTCCTCTTCTAAATAGAACCCTACATTTCTTTTGACAAACCTTTCTTCTCCCATTCTTGGCCATTCTGTCAGCCCTGGCATGAGCTGTGATTGGATCATGAGCTGTGACCTTAAGGATTGGTTCAGAGCCAAGGAAGCTGGACTTCCTGGAAAGAAAAGTTTACTGTCTTTTGCTTGGAGGCTGCCTGAAGACTGTGTGGTGTGAGGCTATAAGACAACCCTTCTATTTCAAAGGGGGAACCTGGGGCAGCCAGAAGTAGGGTGTGGGCACTGGGTGGAAGCTGGCAATGAGGCTTCACCATGGAATGTAGATCAGAGAGACAGAAGGGAGCCAGGGAGAAACCAGGTCATTGGTGACATCATTTGATTTGCTATATAAACCCTTGTTGGAAGTTAGTCCTAACCCTAGCCTTTTCAATGTCCTTTATTAGGCAAACTAGTTTTAATGGGATTTTCTCTGCCTTACAACACAGACTCCTAACTGATAGCAGTGGGTAACATTTGTTACCAGTTAAGGTGAAGAATTTCTGACAAAGGGAAAGGGAAAGGTTTTCTAAGTGTGTTTCACTGTGGGGCAAAGCCTATTATGTAAGAAGGGAGAGAAGTTCCCAAGTTAAAAATATTTGTTTGGTGTAATGTTTCCCAAAGTTACATTTTTAGTTGGTCAATAAATATGTACGAACCCACTGTATGCCAGGCACTGTGCTATGTGTTGGCAATAGGACACACAATAAGAGAGTAGTGGTCCCTGCCTTTGTGGGACTTGATTCTAGTGGGAACTAGATTTACAGTGTTTGTAAATGGGATGGATGGGCTGTGGGATGAACAAGGTACAGGAGGAATGAAAGAGGTGCTGGAAACTATAACAAGGTCTTACCTAGGCTGGGGGCAGGGAATGAAGGAAGTCTTCCCTGAGAAAGTGAAGTGATTAAACAGGGCCTAAAAGATACCATATTTTTAGGACTAGAAGATGCACTTTTCCACCCCCCAAATTTAAGAGGAATAATGGTTGTTAATGCTGCTGTTGAGTTCTGTTTACATTTACACTGGTGGTATTATGTTATTTATGTTATTAAATATTTTACCACATTGTTTGCTTCAAAAAATTTTTTTCTATTTTCCTCCCCTAAAACCTAGGGGTGTTTTATGGTCCAAAAAATACAGTAAGTAAAGATTTTAGTTAGTGGGGGAGGGACTAAGAGTGAATATTCTAGGCAGAGAGAGCAGTATATCTTTGGCCACAGGACTTCAAAAGTATAAATGTGCATTGTGAACCCCAAGAGGAGCTGAGGTATGCAGCATTCACCAAACTTGTTGACATGGAGCTCTCCTTTATTAGAGGAGCGAGCACCTTTTAGGACTTAGAAAAATGGGCGTAGCTTCAGGAATGAACAGTAGTGTTCTAGGGGAAGAGGGCACATGACCCTGATCAGGCAGAGGCTTATGTATGAGAATAGACGGAGATAGATAGATGATACCTGGGTGGGTAGATGGATGGATAGATGAAGGGACAGAAAAATATTAGACATGCCCAGAAGGTTCAAGATAGGGGGCTTTGAATGTCAGCGTAATAGTTTTTAGTGTCTGAGTATAGATTCATAGCTGAGGTTGTATGCAAGAAGTTTGGGTGCAGGAAGGAGTTTGCAGTGAACCAGGCATGAAGTGGTACAATTCTAGACTAAAGTGAGGAGTGGGGCCAGAGAAAGGAATAAATTCAGGAGACACCACAGAGGAGGAACAGGCAATTATTAGTCATAGAAATCTAGAGTGAAGAGAAGAGCAGCAGGAGGCAAAGTTTAGAGACCAGGTTTCAGGAGGAAGAGGATCTCTAGAAAAAAGGAAAACTCTCTCTCTCTAGCAATCACTAGTTTACTGACCAGCGGCAGAAAAATTTCAAGTCTCTGAGTGCGTAAGCATTTGCCAAATCATCAGCACCACTGGTAAACCTGGAACATCAGGGAGAATAGTGAAAAGTTATGACAAATAGAAGGTTGGAAGTTTTCAGTGGGTTTTCATCACTGGTGTCATTCGTCACCGTGTCCCCCCAAGAGCTACGTCTATTTTTGTTCATAGTGATCCACATGTGTGACATCATTTCCCTCAAACCTGTGCAGCCATGTTTTATTAACAGGAAAGAGTGATAAAAATTTCCTATCAGGTCAAGATGTGATAACAGAAGAAAAAAGAGAAGGTGCTTGAGAAAAAAAAAAACCTCAGTAGTACACCATTCATCAATTTCTCTCTCTCCCTCCTTCATCTCGCCTGACCTATTATCCTGAAACAGCCATGATGGGAAAAGCAGGCACAGACAACATTCTATGAGGCGGCATTCTCACAGAGCAGCACTGTGATGAATATAGTGACACTTTTATCCCTTAATTACCACTTGTGCTGTGGGAAATCCGTGCGCTCCCCTCTGTTAGAGTCAGGATCTGCCATGCAGCCTCCCTGGAGATCACAACGAGATGCCCGTTGCAGTTTGCTGCCACTTCTGAAAGACTCCTTCAGAAACCCACCACCGACTCCTTTCACCATTCCCTAGTAATTACATTACGGGTCAAGTGCCACACTTGACCAGAACATTTCCTCTGGTCATCCTTTGTCCTCCTACAAAAGGCGCTGTGGATGAATCACCACCCAGAAACCTGATTCATGGCCCAGTGCTCACTGTTGGGCCAGACTAGTGACGCGGACAGACCTGGAACAAGTAACACCACAACTCATCGGCCTGTTGTGAGGTCTATGCAGGCTCCAATAAGGCTGAGGATCTAGGGAGGGAGGCATCACTTGACTCTTGGGATTAAGGAAGGTGTCAAGAGGAGGTGACATTTGACCTTGAAGAATGTGTAAGATTTTGAGAGGTAGAGAAAGCTATATAGGCAGACAGAACAGCATTAGCTTATGACCTTATTAGAGGAAAAAATTAACAGGAGAAACCATGGCCTCTGATATCAACGAGTGGTGTGGCCTTAAGATTAGGCATTGTAAATGTCATGTTTACTTCTTTATGAATAACAATATAATGGGGAAATTCTAATGAGTGTTACTAGTGCAGGGCACCCTGCTAATTTTCTCTTTTAACTCTCTACAGTCTGATGAGGCAGTAAATGGTATTACTTTCCTTTTACAGATGAGGAGGCTGAGACTGAGAATTTCAGTAATGTGCTGGAGGCCACAGAGCTGGAAGCCCTCCAGCAAGGCCTGCTTGCCCCCCAGCCCAGGCCCCACTCCCTATCACTTACAGGTGTGGAGTGTGGTAGTGTGCAGGAACTTCCAAATCTAGTTATGCTCTTGGAATACACAGATTCTCAGATCCCAGTTTCAGAAAAGTGATTCAGTGGGGGAGAGGCCAATACTTGGTACTTTTAGAGACTTCCTGGGTGAGTCTGATGGGAAACAATGACATAGGAGCTATGTGCCTTGCAGGGTGGTTTCTGCCCAAAACCACCTCCAAAGCCCTGCTGCCATTTTAGTTTCTGTCTTACTGAAAGGATATGAGTCAGAACCTAAAAGGTGAGGCTTCTATACCTGGCCTTGCTGCCAACCAGCTATCTGAGTTTGGATGTCATGGCCTCTGAGTTTTAACTCTTTGTATGTCAGAGTCAGGGGTGGACTGGATGACTCCTGAGATTGTCTCAGGTGTCATCATTCAATGATTCTGCTGAAATAATGACAGAACTTCTGCTATTATGATATGACAAATTCAATAATTGAAGCTTAGAAATATGTATTATTTTTCTAGAGCTACCGTAACAAAGTACTACAGTCTGGAATGCTTAAATAACAAATTTACCATCTGACAGTTCTGGAGGCTGGAAGTTCAAGATCAGCCAGTTGACAGAGTTACTTCCTTCTGAGAGCCATGAGGGAGGATCTGTTCCTGGCCTCTCCCCTAGCTTCTGGTCATTTGCTGGCAATATTTGGCATTCCTTGGCTTGGAGAAGCATCACCTCAATCTCTGCCACCATCTTCACATGGTGTCCCCTCCCCCACCCCCTCTGTATGTGTGTGTTGTGTCTGTGTTCACTTTTCTCCCTTTCATGAAGGTACCAGTCATATTGGAGTAGGAACTCACTCTGCTCCAGTATGACTTCTTAACTAATTACATCTGCAATGACCTTATTCCCAAATAAGGTCACATTCTTTCTGAGGTGCTAGGGATTATGGCTTCGACATATGAATTTTTGAAGGACCCAATTCAACACATAATATCTAATTGAAAAACCCCAAAGGAACCAAAGTCACTTGAACCTGAGTTATGTTTTTGCATTGTTTGTTGCAAACAACAGAATCCACTCATGCCAGCTTATGCTAGAAAGGAATTTACTAAGGAATGCTAACTCACTCTAGAGGGGCTGCTGGGCCAGGAAGAACACTGACATCACACTGCAGCCCTGCTGTAGTGGAGGCCCTGTTGCCGTAGCTCGGCACAGACACGTAACTCCCGGGACATCCCTGTGGCTGTGTGCAGGATCTGGGATGCTGGCTGCTAGGCCACTGACCCCAGCAGAGCAGAGAACCAGCATGATGCAGCGCCTGCTACCTTCCTTCCCCCTCCTCTTGGCCAGATCCTAGCATAGGTGTGTCTTATACTCTTTCACTGGGATAATTTGGACAATTCAAAAGGAAAAATGTGCATACCCTTTGACTTAAGAGATTTCACTCCTATAAATTTTTTCTAAAGGAAATAATTCAATGAGTGCCCAGAGATGAATTTATAAACATGTTAGTTTATCAGAGTGTTGCATATATAAACCATAGTACCTCAATACCCATCAGTGGTAGACTTGTTAATTAAACCATGATACAAGTGTGCTGGGAATGAGGCCACATTGACTATAATGATATAAATCAATGGTTTTCAGCTTGGTCAGATCCAGTGCCTTCTTTTTACAGTAAATGTTTATAACACCCCCTTTACTACCCTGAGATGAAATTCATAGATAATATAACCTCCATACTCCTGTTATGGGGCAAAATGACCTCGCTGAGAACCAGTTACTAATCTGTGTTTGTTGACATGGAAAAAAGTCTACAATATGTATTTTTGGTACAATGTGTGGTTAAGTAAAAATCTTGGCTTAAGAATCAGTATTGACAACATGATTGCATAAATACTTACTGTGTGGCAGAAAAGTGTGTGCCCATGTGCACGTATATGTCCACAGAGGAAAAAAATCTGAACATATATAAATACACGTAGTAGTTTCCAGTGATAAAATTACAGGTAATGTTCATGATCTAATGTCTGTTTTCTGAATTAACTAATTTTTATTATGATATATATTTTTTAATCAGAAAAAAATGAAACTGATTTTATTTGACAACAAATAAAAGAAGAAGGCAGGTTTCTGAACACTACAGATTTTTGGGGCTGGATAATTTCTTGCTGTCCTGTGTGCTGTGGGATGTTCAATGGCATCCCTGGCCTTAACCCACCAGATGCTACTGGCATACACTCCCCACCCCAGATGTGAACCAAGAACATATCCAGACATTACCACTGATCCCTGGGTCAGAGGAGCAAAGTCGCCCTGGGCTGAGAACCACTGCTGCAGAGGAGTCAAAGCTCAGGCTCTGGCATCCCGCTGTCTGCGTTCTAATCCCAGCTGAACTATTTGTAATCTGTGCAAGTAACTGTGTGCAAGCCACAGATTCCTTGTCTGTAAAATAGATGATGGTATCTTATATGGTTGCTTGAAATTAGGTTAGAAAACCTACATTTGAATGATTAGCACATTTCCAAGAATATAGTAGTGTTAAGTAGCAGCTAAGAATGAGAGGCTAGAGGGGAAATAAAGCACAGCCCCTGCCCAGTGCAATCTAATAAAGAATTTAAAGCAGGACACTAGAAACAAAAGGGAAACATGTCTCATCTGTTGATTCAGCAGTCCTGAGCCCAGTCTGGTAAGATTGCCAGGCATTCCAAATGTCACAGGCAAAACTATGATAGCACAAGAGGAGGGGAGCCCTTGAAATTCTGTATATATCATCTCTATTAGCCAGAAAAGGAAGCCTTAATAACTGTCCCAAGGCCTGGAAGGAGGAGTTAGAGGTGGAACCAGAAGCTGACTAAAGCCTATAACACCTAAATCCCAATAGTCAGTGCACTCTGATTAGCTGAGTGCCCACTTGTAGCCTTGCCTCAAGTGTACAGAACAAACTTACTAACAACTTTATTTCCTCTATACATGGGGCATTCAGACTAGCTGGGTGTCTGCTTGCAGCTTCGTACTCACCTATGTTTCATAAATATACTTGCTATCTCATTTCCACTATTTGTGCTGTCTCTTGCCTGATTTCTTTTTCTGCAAGCAAGGCAAGAACCAAGGAGGGGGAGGTTCCTAACTCCGGTGTCTTGAGTAACAGTAAAATGCACAAAAAATGTGAACTTTGGTTATCAAAAGAAAAAGGTCTAACTCTAGAAATGTGGGGAACATAATAAATAGGTAAGTTCACCTGCTTAGTATAAAGAAGGAGCTGGATCTCACACGCCACTGTTCATAGTAACTGGACTCTTCCACGAAGTCCTGGAAGCTGCTGTCTGGGCTGGTTCTTTCCTTAGGACCTGGATAAAGCCCCAGGATGTCCTAAGCCTTTTCTGGTGCCTCTACCCATGAGAACAAACACACTTAAATATTTAGTCTAATGTATAACACTCCAAATTTATTTTAAAGGTGTTTGCCCCACTTCCAAGCCCTCATGGGGGAGAGAACTTGGGGGACTTCTTCCTCATTCACCTTGTCTCTCAGGAGGTTGCTTCTGGGACCTTCTGGGTTTGGCCTATGAGAGGAAGGGACAAAGACTTCCATGGCTGGCACTGTATACTCTGATATGAAGTCCTGTGGGCTGGGCCAGTTATCAAAGTTATCAGTCCTGTGGGGAGGGTGGCACTTTGGTCAGTTCTCAGAGGCTCCCTCATAACCAACCCTTGCTGCAGATCTCAGGACTCAGGTGACACTCCTTCCCTCTGCTAGCTGCTTCAGAAGCTCCTTCAGTGCCAGGATTTCCACCCTCTAGGGTTTTCCTATCTTGTGGGCAGCCTTGGATGGCTCACAGCTAAGCTCCAGGAAACCGTACCAGTGCCCCATTCCCTGTCAGGGTACAGCATGTGCTCTGCTCAGGGCCTCAGCTGTTCCTCCCCACTCTAACCCAGGGAGCACTGGTTAACACATGGCTTAAGGTGCGGGAGATTGGCCTGCCCCTTTGGCCAAGGAGCAGTGAGGGATAATGGGTGAGGGGACTTACAACGTTGCACCATTTCCTCTCAGAGGAACTGCCTGCTCTTGGCTACTCTCTCTTTGGTTCCTTCCTTGTGAGGGATAGCTGATGCTGGCAGGACCCAAGTGGGTGCTTATGCAGCCTGTCCCATTTAAGGTGTGGTGGACGGATGTGGTCTTGGAGGCCTCAGCCAAAACAGAGAGAAAGGTTTCTTTCAGCATTCTGATGGCCTCACCTCCTGAGTCACCTGTGTTCTCTTTCAGGAAAAGCATCTCTGAAGTCCTGAGAGGTTCTGGCCACATCTTCTGAACTCTTTTCAACATTGTATGAGCCCAGGCCCTAGCTAACATCTATGCTCCTTCGAAGTTTGCATTTCACAGGTGACAGGCTTGTTAACTGAGTGTGAGGGATTTCTCCAGAAACTAGACTGCCTGGGCACAGCGCCAAATGCTGCCGGTGATGACTCCCTAGCTACCAGGCTCCTTAGGAAGTCACATCCAATCTCTGTGTCCACACAGTTAATGTGAGCTGGGGCCAGCCTTAGACTCTTAAAGGTACAAAATAATGAGAGTATTCAGGGTGATGGATCAGATCTTGAAAAACCTGAAAGGCCACTTCAGTTTCCAAAGCTGCTTAGGTGATAGCCAGGGAATCCTTACAAAGAAGAGGGGTCTGGTTTGCTGCAGGTTAAGGCATCTAAATGATCTAAAGTAGGAAAGTGATTTATAATTGGAGTGGGGAGAACTTGGTGGGGAAGGCTAGGACTTCAACACTGGGCCCTGGGGGCCAAATTAGAGCAGAGGCTATCAATGGGCCCCCAGGCCAGCAGCATCCACACAACCTCACCTGGGAACCCATTAGAAAGTAAATTCAAAGGCACTACCTCAGACCACCCCCCAAAATTCCGGAGTAGAGGCCAAGCAATTTGTGTTTTAACAAGCTTTTGGTGAGTCTAATGCTGCCATAGTCTAAGAAGATGCTATGCATGGGAGATACCTGGGGGGATGGTCTAGGCACACCCTGTGATTTGTCTGGGGCAGGAGCCCCCAAGATGAATATCTGAACTTGGTTCACAGTGGGGTTTAGCAGGGGGTATGGGTAGTGTGATAATGAGAGCTGTGTTTTTAATTCACAATGACCAGCTTCCCCTAGAAGGCTCATGAGTTGGGGGAGAAAAGAATATGATAAAAGTGAAAGAATATACCCTTCTGGAGCCCAGACACTGTAACGGGGGTGGCTTTGGAACAGAGCTGGGAAGTAGAATTTGGATGGTGAAAGCAATAGAGTGGCTGGTCAGATCCTGGTCTGGGTAGTATAGCTCCCTGTGGGGACTCTCACCATTCATTCATTCACACATTCAACAAATCTTAATTGAACACTGATGATAGGTCATGTGTACATAATGTGTTCAGCCTGATAAGTCAGGATACAGAATCATCATTTGCATTTTGAAGCAAATGTACCACAGAGAGTTAAAAGAAAGGGTAAAAAGGAAAGAGTGACATGTAGACAGATGATTAGTGCAAATGTGAAAAAAAAATCTGTAAGGAACAAACAGCTCTCAGAGCGCAGCCCTCTGGAAACATTTGGGGCAGGAGTACAAGGCTATTGCCTTCCCATTTGTGCCAAAGTCATTGCTGTATCACAATTCAGTACACTTGTTTGAATAAGAACTCTGAGCCATTAATAAAATGTTAAACTACATCCATGCTCTTATATTAACAAGATGGGAAAACAGGAAATAAAACAGAGATATTTACATGAAAAATGGTGAAAGCAGTGTATTGGAGAGCTTACTCTCCCATCCCCATTTTGTGCCTTCTGATCTTTCTCAGATAATAGTTTTTTTGAACTTGACTGTGAGATGGTAAAATTAAACAAAAAAAATTGTATGTCTTGATTCAATGTCACTATTTAGATTATAGCTGTCATTTCTTTCTCCATGGGGGAAACTAATTAGTTTCTTCTGAACAGTCCTATGTACAGCTCCAGAAACAAGAGGGCACCTCAGTAAGTCCTGTCACATTCTCTCTGCGTCATAATTTCTAGACCACTTCAAATCCCCATTTAATCATCACCACCCTCAATTAAAAAAATTGTCAAGAGTTTAACAGAGCCTTCAAAATCCATTTAGCTTAAACAATGCATTACTGAAGGGCCATCTCTCAGCCATTGAAGCTGGCTCCGTCAGACAATTGCATTGTGTGGCCCCCTGGTAAACGTAGTTCATTTAAGCAGGTTTCTGTTGGCTTTAAGATTATCATCAACAGGTAGAGGATTCCCTGAAATAAGGTTTATTTTGGATATAGTCAATCCACTTCCAATTTTTGTGGGAAAAAAAAGACGTTTGTCAAATAAACTAGTTGTTTTGGGGGGATGTTTTCCACCCCTCAGTTGTTTGGTGGTTGTTGCTGATGTCTTGAATGTATTTTAGCCCCTGAGTAATGAGGGAGTTCTTCTCAACATTTGACAATGCATTGTCCTAAAAATCCACAGTTCCTTGGGCTTAAAAAAGAAAAAGGAATTCACAAAGAGAACACCCTCCTAGTGCAGACACCCACATGGCTCCTCCCCACAAGTAGTCGTCTGCTTTTTCCAGGTGGGAGATTTGGCCTTCATATTCAGACCTCTTTTATTTCAAGAACTCAGTCTTTCTATTAGCACCAGGCTTGGAATTGAGGAGATCCAGGTTTGAGTCCTGATTTTGCCACTTACTAGGTAACTATAAGCAATGTCACATTATTTAAATGATACTAAAAATAAAAATATGAATCTCTTTTATATGTATGCTATTATGTCATGTAACAGAAAAAGAAAATTTTTTTCTCATTATATTTGAGGCTTGCATTCAAGTACCAATTAAAGATTACAGAAGCAATAATTTTTGCTTCTTTCTAAACTCTGGATGTCCACATTAACTTGACTTCAAAAGAATGAAAATGTTGGGATAGGGCTGGGGAGATTGGGTCCTTGAGTGATGTGCACAGAATCTTGCACCCCGCAAAAGAGAGCCCTTACTTTCTCTCTTTGTTTAATGAAATACATTTTATGGTTCAACTATATTGGAATTTGACCATCCTGTGAATTCACCTATGAATTTCACAGGTGAGTTGCAGGCTGGAACAGTCTTCACACACACACAGAGTAGGCCCTGGTTCTCCTTTTCTTGGCTCAAGACTGTCTCACTGGTGTGAGGCAAGCTTCTCTTCCACAAATTCTCTTCTCCATGCCTTACACTTTTGAAAGCAAAAGCCAAGAAGTTCTGCTTTCTGTATAGCTATATGCTTTCATGAGGTGATGAAGTTCACAGACTGTTGCCTGATTGACTATGCCATAAGGGAAAAAGGGAAGGAAATATAAACTCATATCTGATAAACTGTCCAGCTGGTGCCAACTGAGGTCATATTGTGGCAATCAGCTGGTCTGAAGGGTGTGAGAAGGCTTTCCTCAGAAGCCTAGTGTCTTGGCAGGGCAGGCTCCTCTGGGGCTGTCTATGGAGAACTACACTTGACTCCTCTAGCAGACAACCCCTGTTTTCTTGGTGAGATCTAGTCTTCCTCTGGAAGACTATAGACTGGACTCTGGGACAAGGATGGACTCCAGCATACACTGTATTGAGAGGGATCTGCAAAAATAGTGACCCCAGGCTTCACTGAAGCAATTACAATCGCAACATCCTTTCAGGGTTTGTCCTTGTCTAGTTGGATTCTGCACCAGAGCGATGGTCATTTATACTTTAATGTCCTAGAATTTTGGCAAACTAGTGCAGGACACCAGGTTTGTAGAAATATCAGAACTAGGTCATGTAAGATATTGTGGAGAAAACCTAACCTGAAGAAGAAAAGTCATCCCCAATATATCACACAGGACCTCACTATATCAGACCCAGTAAGTATTTGTTGAATTAGTCAGTGAAAGACAGAGAAAGAAGTCATATCTGATTCCAGGTGGATTAGCCACAAAAGCCTAGGCCAAGCCTGGCTCAGCTGGTCTTCAGTGATGCCACTGCAAAATATTGGGTTGGCTAAAAAGTCTGTATGGTTTTTTTACATAAAATAAAAGACAAATTTTTCATTTTTATCAATAACTTTATTGATTTGGATATTTTGAATATGTCGGCCATCTCTTGCATGGTATAACATTGATTGTTCTCAGTTAATGTCTTGATTTGATCACTATCAACTTCAACTGGTCTACACGACTGTGGAGCAATTCAAGAAATCTCCAGCACAAAACTTTGCAAACCTCTTTTGACATATTCGATTGGTCACAGCACCTTCTCCACACACTGCACAAATCTTTTTTTGTGTTTCAGTTGTGTTTTTACTTTTCTTGAAATAATATAGCACAATATGTCAACAATGTTGTGTATCTTCTTTCATGTTCAATATTAAAATAGCTACACAAAAATTCACCAATTTTGATAATTTTTTTAATGCCCACTGATATGACAGCTATCACAATGCAATCTAAAAAAATTGTTTTGAATGGAGTTAAAGCGAACTAAGCACTACTAGAGCCATTTTACAGAAAAAAAAAACCAAATGAACTTTTTGGCCAACCTGGTATTTACAGGTCTGAGTGGATGCACCCACCCTTGCCTACCAACCCACTGATGCAGACTCTGACCAGCAGTGTCCCCAGTGTTGTAGATGCAATGAACAAATTCACATGGACTACAGAAGTCCTATGGAGAAAAAGGTATGGCACAACCACTGTGAAAGAGAGCGCTCCTCAACCCTTGACTGGACAGGCTTTTATTGCTTTCTAATAGTATACATCAAAGAAGGTTCTCATTCATGATGCTCAGATTTGCTTTAGGTGATTACTTTTTACAGATAACAAAGGAAAGGATGTTTCTGATTACTTCCTACAGATTAACAAGGAAAAAATGTTGCAAATGCAAGGGAATGATAAGAATGATTGGTCTGGTTACACTCTGTCCTTGAGAGAATTAGTACAGACTTCAGGAAGTTACATTAAAGATATGAAGTAAACATTTGCTGCTTCAACTCAGGGTGAGAGAGTTTTAGCAAAAGCAAGCCTCAAAACAGCCTAGGTATAACACAGGCCTGGTTTCCCACAGGAAAGCCAATCTGTGGGTTTGGCTCCTGTGTCGGTTTTCTGATAGGGCTGGGCCACATTTGCCATGCAAACCGGTCACCGTAGCATTTTTCACTGTTTTGTATCTTTTATTTCTCTTGTAAAAATACACCATTTCAGATCTCCTCTCCCCAATAATGACATCTCAGAAAGATGCCACAACTTTGACACCATTCTTAAAAATTAAGACATCTGATCAGATCTCACACTGAAATATCCATCTTATTCAAGTTTAGGCAGTTAGGCATTCTTTTCCTTCAGTTAGGCGTATCTTTTTTTTTTTTTTTCCCCTGAGACTTGCTCTGGTGAGCAAGTAATTGATTCTGTTTTCCTCCTCTTACTCCTCTCTCTGCTGTTTGCATTGCCAGGAGCAGAGCAGGTATTGGAGGAAAGTGGGCAAAGTCTTACTTGATTAGTATTGTTTAATTCAGCCTTAAGAGAACTTTCTGTTTCTTGTTGTGGGCAACTGCACAGGCAGTTGCTCTTGTTATCTTTCTTCAGCTTGTACCTCCTTAAGGTACATCATAGAGCTTCTTAAGTAGGGTCCCATGACATAACTCAAATTCAACACTACCTGACATCTGATTGACATGTGGGGGTCTTACATATCTTTGGTACCAAATGGCAGATGTATAGCTTCTGAAATCAATACTCTCTCTCCTCCCGGCTGTCCAAGTTTCTTCACTGGCTTCAGCCTGCCTTCTCCTGTGGGCAAGAAGTGGATATCTATGTTTCTAAGTTCACACACACTTCCAAGTATTTGAGAACCCCTAACAAACCCTCCTAAAGGTACTACTCAGAACTCCCAATTAGGAGGTCAGGAGGGGGTAAACAAAAGTGTCCTCTACTGTTACAATTCTCCTTAAAAAACCTCCTTTTTTAAGTTTCTGGTGCTTTATATAAGCTGTTGAGGCTGTGGTCACTGTGTTCATTTTGTTCATTTTGTACTAAGTCCTTTTTTTAAAAAATTATTTTTTAAGTACAGTTCACCTACAATATTAAATTAGTTTCAGGTGTATAACATAGTGATTAGACAATTACATACCTTACAAAGTGATGACCCTGGTAAGTCTAGTGCCCCTATGACACCATACAAAGTTATTACAATATTATTGACTATTTCCTATGCTGTGCTTTTTACATCCCTGTGACTATTTTTCAAACTGGCAATTTGTACTTCTTAATCCCTTTCACCATTTTCGATCATCCTCCCAATGCCCCTCCAATCTGGCAACCATAATTTGTTCTCTTTATCTAGGAGTTTGTTTTGTTTGTTCATTTATTTCATTTTATTATTATTATTATTTTTTTTAGATTTCACGTATAGGTAAAATCATACAGTATTTGTCTTTCTCTGACTTACTTTACTTAGCACAATACCCTCTAGAACCATCCATTTTTTACAAATAGCAAGATTTCATTCTTTTTTATAGCTGAGTAATATTCCACTGCATATTTGTACCACTTCTTATTTATCCATTTGTCTATTGATGGATAGACAAGTTGCTTCCTTATTTTGGCTGTTGTAAATGGTGCTGTGATCAACATAGGAGTGAATATTCTTTTCTAATTAGTGTTTTGGATTTCTTTGGATAAATATCCAGAAGTGGAATTGATGGCTAAAATAGAGTTCTATTTTTGATTTTTTGAGGAATCTCCATACTGTTTTCCATAATGACTGTATCAATTTACAGTCCAACCAACTGTGCATGAGGGTTCTCTTTTCCCCACATCTGCTCCAACACTTGTTGTTTGTTGATTTATTGATGATAGCCATTCTGACAGGTGTGAGATGATATGGCGTTGTGATTTCAATTTGCACTTCCCTGATGATCAGTGACGTTGAGCATATTTTCATATGTCTATTGGCCATGGGTATGTCCTCTTTAGGGAAATGTTTATTCATGTTCTCTGCCCATATTTAAGCAGATTTTTTATTTGTTTGGTGTTAAATTTTGTATGAGTTCCTTATATGTTTTGGATATAACCTCTGATTGGATGTATCATTGGTGACTGTGACTATCTTCTCCCAATCAGTGGATTATCTTTGCATTTTATGGGTTTACCTTTTTTTTTTCTCTGCAAAAACTTTTAACTTGATGTAGTACCATTTGTTTATTTTTTCTTTTATGTTCCTTGGCTAGGAAGACATGTTCAAAAAATATTTCTAAGAGCAATGTCAGAGAGTTTACTGCTTATGGTTTTTTTCCTAGTTTTATAGTTTTTGGTCTTATATTTTATTCTTTATTCTATTTTGAGTTTTTTTTTGTATATGGTATAAAAAAGTGCTCTACTTTAATTTTTAATATGTATCTGTCCAAATGTTCCCAATACTATTTATTAAATAGACAGTCTTTATCCCATCATATATTCTTGTCTCCTTTATCATAGATTAATTGACCATATAAGGGTAGATTTTTTCCTAGACTCTCTACTCTGTTTCATTGATCTATGCATCTGTTTTTAGGTCAGTACTATGTTGTTTTACTACTATAGCCTTGTAGTATAATTTGATATCTGGTAGCATGATGACTCCAAATTTGTTCTTCTTTCTCAAAGTTTCTGTGGCTGTTCGGGGTCCTTTCTGGTTCCCTATCATAACATTTTGAAGCCCCTCAGGGGAGGGTTATAACTGTCACTAGCAAGATGCCAGGAAGGACATTTGTTAAGTGATGCTCAGTGAAAGTGAGGGGTTTCCTTGGCTCTGTGCTTCAGTGATGGGGAAACCCTTCACATGAATATTTCTCCTGCATTGTTTTTCTTGACCTCTATATTTTCTTATATAGAGCTACATGCTGACTCTTCACATTTCCCTTTGACTTAGAATATTTTGCCTTAACTGCATTAATTAACTGATCTCTTTCTTTTTAATGCGACTTTTTTTTTTTCTCACATGATACCACTGGTACCTAGTACCTGAGAAAGTTTGGATTCCATCAGAGCTTATGGCTGGAGGAACTCAGCTCTCTTACTCTTTAGGAGAAGGTAGAAGAGAGACTCAAGAATAACACCAGAGGGAAGGTTTTGTCAATCAAATGGCTTCTTCTGCCTCGCCTCATAATAAGCCCCCTTCTCCATCCATGGGTTCTATGGGTCATTATGGTGTTGGGAAGGGATGAAATTGAAAAGCACTACAAAGTGGGAGAGTTTGTTTCTTATTGTGCAGGCCTGGCTCAGAATGCATGCTTTGGAGCAAACTGGAAGACACTTTTGCCTACATAGGTGTCATAGTTGCAGTGAAGTTCACCAACATGGCATCAACCTTTGCCTTCTTTCAAGTCACTCCAGGATCTGAACTAAAATTTCAAATACTGAAGTCCCAGAACTCAAAATGTGGGTGTCTGGGGTTTTTGTTTGGGTGGGAATGGAGAGAAAAATGGAGTGCTGGGGAAAGGAGGGCATGGACTCAGGTGACAATACCTCCTACCAATGCCACAACCTGGACTCAAGCAGTCCCACTGCATTGGTGTCCAGGGCCAGTGGCCCAGCTGGGAGGCCTGAGGGCAGGTTCTGCCTGTCTTATCCAGCCTGGGGATCATGAATTTCAGAGAGAAAGTGAGCAATGCTTGGCTTGGAGATTGCACTGAGCTGTTCAGACTTTGCCCTTAACAGATAGCCCCTGCTCACATTCCCACATATGCACTGACTCTGTGGTTTCCAGGAAGACGTTCCACCATTTGTGATCTTAATGGAAATAAATGGGCTTGCCTTGCCATAATCCTCCATGCCACTCAGGCACTGGTGAGCTGTACTGATTGCACTGGTTAGGAGGGGCAGGAGGGTGAACAATAGTGACCTTTAAAGGGTGCCCTGTACTTTACAGTTATAAATAGCTTAGTGCCAGTGGGGAGATTTCTCCAGTTCTTCCCTTACAGTTGAACTCTTGGTCAAGATGGCAAAGTTATTTTGTAATAACTATTTCTTTCCCCCTGAGCTCCCACAATGAAAAAGTGATGCTTAGGACTTCATGTTTAGTAAACGTAGGTCTCAGTTCTGGGGGGAAAATGAATTGCTTTCTTAAGGACAATGTGTTTTATGCTGCCCACGTTGATCACACAGCCTTCCAGTCCTGGGTGGTACTTGTTGACCTCTACGAGGACTGCACACCCTAAAGACATAACAGGGCTTGAAGTTTCAAAACAATAGTGACATTCCAGGCAGGCTGTGAAATTTTGCAGTAAATCTGAAAAAACATTCTCAGCTAAACAATGAGGAGGATAGGCAAATTGCTACCTAGAGGCTTTTGCCCGTGGCCTGTGTGCATTCCTCCTGAATTAAGCTTTTGCTAGATGAGTGGCCCTTCTGCTACTGCTTCTCCCCGTAGCCCCCACTGGGGTGTCTTGGGTTGTGACAGAACACGTGGGAGCGTGTTTTCAAAACCTGCAGTCATGTCCAGGTGGAGACCTGCTGCGATTGCAGCCTTTGGTGTTGTGGGTGGTTCCAGTGGTCACAATGTGAACAGTCACAGGGATTTCAGAATGACGTGGTGAACAGGAAGCAGTGACACTGCAGGTCTGCAGACCTGCACTTCTGTTCTTACCATTAGCAGCCTCGCTGAGAGCTCCAGGTGTGATGGCGATCACTGAGCAAGGCCCTGATCAGTCAGTCTTCTCCCTGCAGCTCACCAGCTGGGGAGTCCCAGGGACCTGCCTCATCTTCCTCACCTATAAAACAATAGGGCCGGAGTAGGTCAGAGGTTCCCAAACCAGAGAGTTCACAAGAATCATCTGGGAAATATATTAAAAACAAGGACACCAAGATAAATCCTAGAAATGATGCTTTTGAAAGCTCCCCACTGATGTTGATACTGATGCTTGATGGACTACAGTTGGGGAAACACTGGACCACACAGAAGCCTCCTGGCTCCTCGAGTCTCTACTGGGCCCCAGCTGTGATAGTAAATTGGCTACTCTCTGGTTGATTTTGATTTCCCTTCATTTTAATATACACAAACTATTTTTTAATTATCAGGGAATTTATGATCTATTTATCACAATTGCATTTGGAAACATTTAAGAGAGTGATAGTTCTAAGCTGAGTTTCTTTGGGCAAGGCATTAAGTATTCAAAGGAAACAGGTGAGGAGTTGGCTGGGCTGTGTATCAGTTATTCTACAGAAAATGTTCTAGGTAAGAACTACGTGGAGTCACAATTCTTCTCTCTGAATATTTTCTTTTTTTTCTATTTCCCTACTCTCTTGTCTCCCTCAGTCCATCTTATGCTTTATTTTAGGCTCCCTTGATTACGCCAGGTAAAGGCTGTAAGGAAACAGCTGCTGCCAAATGTGAAAGCAAATAGAAACCACGATTCAGGGCTTCCCAGTAGTTGAACTCAACACTTGACTTGGGTGAGGCACACATCCAATGTCATTATAAAGCCCCCTTCTTTGCCTGTTGGGGGTTTTATCAGAACAGGGGCCATCAGCAGTTCTTACTCTGCACTGACAACAACAAACCTTGAATGAAAAGATGTGGGAAAACCAAAATCATCTGGTCATGTGGAAAAACTTGAGGCTTCAGCTTTAACCACAATATAGCCAAAATTCCCATGTAAGACACTTTTGGATCTTTGCATCTTCTAGTCCAAGTACTTTAACAGTAATTGCCCTGGCAGTGATTTATAGATTCATCTTATTCATTCATTCACTCAGTCATTCATTCAACAAACATTTATTGAGGTACCCAGCACTAGGAGCACAGTGTGGAGTGAAGACATTGACCCTGTTCCACAAATGCCACTTTGACAAGTGCTACAGACAGAGGCACTCTGGTTTGGAAGGTTAGGGGAAGCCTTCCTGAGGGGGTGACAATGAACTGAGATTTGAAGACCAGTAAGAGAGAACTAAACGAAGAGAGAATGGAAGGTTTTCCTAAGAAGTGGGAACAGCATTCACAAAGCCACATGGCAGAGAGAAACTGGTGGGTACAAGCTACTGAAAAATAGCTTTCATGGGAAAATAGCAAATTGTTTTTCCTTTGGTCAAAGGAAGAGGGTAAAATTATGACCTCAAGTTCCAGATATGTTCTCAGAGATGTCTTCTGAACCATGCTGCCTGATGCATGATCTAATATGATACCTGTTAGGCCCCAGTGGCCTCATAGATAAGGCACTGGCCTCCTTATGTGATACCTATTATTGAGTTTTTGCCATAGGAAATTTAAAGCACATACGGTTGTATTCTTATTAATTTTTCTTTTGACTGGCATTTCCAAATAATAAACCAAAATGTTGCTTAGTTTAATTTTCAAGTTGATGAAACTTCCTTTCCTGTTGCTAATGTAAGTCACTTAAATTGAATTTTGATTAATCTGGAATAGGAAATTTTGTCTTTCTTAATTGAAAACATTTTGAACCACTGAAATATTGTACTAAGTTATTCAGCAAATGGTAAGGATAGAAGTAAGGAAACATTTTTTTCTTTTTTAAAATCCTAGCTTCAAAGGATTAATTTCTTCAAACTATTATAATAATCTTATTGAAAAGAGTTATTCAACTTTCAGTCAACTACAAATGACTTATCTCTGCTAATTAAAAATAAAAATCCTTCTGGTTGTGTTGACATGCATAATTCCAACAATGATCATACTCGCTATATATACAGGCCTGATATTATTTCCACAGATTTCTATCACATTTAAACTTCCCAACATTCTGTAACTAGTAGACAGGGGGAGATGATCTCCCAGAATGATACAATGAGAGTGCCTCTTTATTTTAAATCATGAAATAGGTACATTATGAATTAGAACTGAATGGCCAGTCACCTTGAAAGGACATATGGAGCTTAAGATGTTAACTGAAGGATGTCTTCTGTCAACGAGGAGAAAGAGGACATGCAAAGTTTATACTGTGACTACACACAGGTTTCTGCATGATCTAGCTCCTGCGCATTTCCCCAGACTTACTTTTCTGTCACTCTTTCTCTTACACACTCAGCCCCAGCTGTGCTTGCCTGCTTGTTGTTCCTGGAACACACTCAAAGCTCATTCCTGCCTCCAGATCTTTGCACTTGCTGTTCTCTCTTCTTCCTGATATACTTGTGGCTCACTCTCTCACTTCCTTTAGGTCTCTGCTCAAATGCACTTCCTTAAAGAGGCCTTCTCTGACCAAGCTATCTACAAAACCATTGCCATCAGTATATATACTTTATTTTTTAGAGTGGTTTGAGGTTAACAGGAAAATTGAGTAGAAAGTGCAGAAATTTCCTATATACACCCTGCCTTCACATGTCTAGAGCCTCTCCCACCATCAACATCTCCCGTGAGAATGATACAATGTGAGAGAATTAATGAGCTCAAGTTGACACACCAGTATCATCCAAAGTCCATAGCTTACATTAGGGTTTATTCTGGGTGTTGAACATTCTATGAGTGTGGACAAATGCATAGTGATATGTATCCATTTTAATACTATACAGGATAGTTTCACTACCTTAAAACTCCTCTGTGTTCTATATATTCATCCCTTCCTCCCCCCTAATCCCCAGCAACCACTATTTTTTTCAAGGCCTACATAGTTTTGCCTTTTCCATAATGTCACATACTCGTAGTCATACAATGTGTATCTTTTTCAGATTGGCTTCTTTCACTTAGTAATGTGCATTTAGGTTTCCTCCATGTCTTCTCATGGCTTGATAGTTCATTTCTTTTTAGCACTAATAATATTCCATTGCCTAGATAGGTTACAGTTTATTTATCCATTCCCCTACTGAAGGGCATTCTGGTTGCCTCAAAGTTTTAGACACATATTTTGCTATTTATTTACTTTAGTTTTACTGTCTGACTTTCCCCATCCCTCAGGCATTGTAAGGGCAGTGACCCTGCCTATTTGTTCACTTTTTTATCCCAGTGCCTATAATACTGACTGCCCATAATAGGTGCTCAAAATAAATACTGTATTGAATAAAAAAATTGATGAACAAGATTCAAAACATAAGAAAAAATCAAATGAATGAGAATTAGGTGTAACTGTAAAGTACTAACAGGAGATGTGTTCTCTGGTCACAGGACACAACCTCTCCAGTCTCTGTGGCAGGCATAAGGCCTAAAGGGCCACTTCAATTAGTGACTAAATGTGCAGGCAAGACTTCTGTTTAAAGAAGGAAGCCCTGGCTGGTGTGGTTCAGTGGATTGAGTGCTAGCCTGTGAACCAAAGGGTCACTGGTTCAATTCCCAGTCAGGGCACATGCCTGCATTGTGGGCCAGGTACCCAGTAGGGGGCTCACAAAAGGCAACCACACAGTGATGTTTCTCTCCCACTTTCTCCCTCCCTTCCCCTCTATCTAAAATAAATAAATAAAATATTATAGAAAAGGAAGAATATCTCAATCAAAGAGATCCTGCAGGAGAGAAAATGCTTGCATATCTAAAGTGAGGGATCTATATCTAGCACAGTGCTAGGGATTTTCAGTCAATAAGTAAAGCATAGCAATGGCAACGACTAAAAAATGGGCAAAAGGTATGACAGGCAACTAACAGAAGAGGAATCCCACAAGGCTAGCAGGTATACAACATTTTTAAAACCTTTGCCAATTAGGAAAATGCAAATACATCTACAATGAGTGGTAAATTTACAAGATTAAATTTGAAAAAAGTACATATGGGATGGTGGAGACTTGAGGTCAATGAACACTCACCCAGTGCTGTGGCAGCACAGAGGTATCATACATAGGCAATCATTTCTTCCTTGAAACCCACCCATGACATGGGCACTATTATACTCTGTCTTAGAGATAGGGAAATTGGGGCACATATACATTCTGCAAGAACATAACCAAATGAAAAGAAGCATTTTAAGAACATTAAGGTTGTTGCTTTCATGGAGTGACAAAGAAATAGGATAGAGATGGGGATAGAGATGGGGAGGGCAGAGAATGAGTGAGACAGGGCCCAGGCATGAACCACAAAGGACAATTGGTCTTGAACTAGGAATACTTAGCTTAGCCTAAGTCTCAAAGTACAAGAAAGAGGGGAAGATAGGTGGGGATGGTGGAAGGGCAGGGAATGGAAGCTGAGAGGAGAGGGAGGAGGCGAAGAGAGAAGGAAGAAAGGAGGAAGGGGAGTAGAAAGGGAGGAAACAGGGTGGGAAGATGGGAAGAAAAAAAGTCTGCAGACTCTAGAACCCAGCTGCCTGGTTTGAATTCAGGCCCTGCTACTCATGAGCTGGATCACCTAGAATAAGTTAAATAACTTTTCTGTGCTTCAGTATGCCTGTCTGTAGAGTGAGTAATAATAGTGCTTACATCATGGGCTATACAAAGCTCAGGAACAGTGCCTTGGCCTAAGTTGACACTCCGTGGCTGTTCACTGTTCATCTTACAGGAGTGGAGTGAGAACGCACAGGCCACACGTGGCTGGTAGGGAAACAGCAGGACACTGCAAACAGCGCCAAGTCCCACAGGAAGGAGGCATTGGGGCTGCCAGGAAACTTGAAGAAGCTCAGGGGGAGATGGTGCCTTATATTATTTTTTTAAATAGTCATAATGCTGTGTGGTATTTATGTTCTTCCCCACATTACATACAAGGAAGTTCAGCAACAGAGGAGTTGGGGCAGTGGGGCAGGAACTGAACACTGCGATTCAAAGCTGCTGCCCTTTGCTAGTGTTTCAAAGTTCCTGACAATAATTTTGCATTTTGGAATTCCAGAAATAATTTTATACTTAACATAGTTTCAACATTATTTATAGCCTTTACTCATTATTATAAATAAAAAAATTTTGGTACATAAAAATATTAAGTTTAATTATATCTACAAAGAGTTGTAACCTATAGATAAGCACTATCTAATACAAATATAACATGAAACACATTAAGGTTTTAAATGTTCTTGTTCTCACATTTTAAATATAAAAAGTTACAGGTGAAATTAATTATAATGATATATTTTATTTAAGCCAATATTTCCAAAATGTTATTGTATCGATATATAATCAATATAAAACCTATTAATGAGATATTTTGCTTCTTTTTATTCATACTTTTTCTGGTACATGTCAATTTGGACATGCCACATTTCAAGCATTTAGTAGACACGAGTGACCAGTGGCTACTGTATTAGACAGCACAGCCATAGGGAATGTCCAGACACCGAGAAATGCCAGCAAATATTAAGTACAGTATTTAAATAATGTACTGACACTTGGATCTCTTAACACAATTAATAATACTACACAAAATTGCTTATGATATTGCCAAACAACTATTTTTTCTTCTAAAACTTCCTATTTCTTAGAACAACACTCATATGGTTTGTGAAGTACATAATGCGCACAAACTTATCAATATTTATTTTAATTTGCAAGAGTGACTCATCACTTGCAGCAGGCAGCCTTGAGCACACACACAAGAAAACAGCCACAGCAACTCTGATTGATGAGATCATGACAATTCTGTGTTCCTGCCCCAGTTCCCAGAAATGTCAACCTTAACCTTCACCTCCCCACATCAACTCTTGCTTCATTATCAGTGGATTGCCTTGCATAAGCAATATCTTCACATAGATTATTCTTAAGCTTTAATCATTGCAGAATTATTATATTTTTCCAGTTTTCCCAATTTCTTGATTAACCTTTTTTGAAATTCATTAAAATATATAAATTTCCTAAGAAATTCTGGGGAGAAATTTCTGCATGGAATCATCACCCTTATCATCTGGGCTTTGCTATTGTTATGGCTACAACAGAGATGATCCAGTACCCTTGGATGGCTGTGTGGAGTGGACAAGACATTAAAGAAGACTTCAAATGACTTCTCTATCTTGACATGTTTAAAGATTTTCTTTTCTTTCAGTTCAGCTTAATGATTCTATCAAAAGTATAGTACATTTGTGTTAATAGTTTAAATGCTTGAATACTAGGTTATAATTTAATTGGAAGAAGGCAGAGAGAACTATTCGAACAAAGCTTGACCACTGGGAACTTACAACAATAAATAATCTTATTGCCATTGTCTTAACTTTGTTGCATAGCAACAAAGGCACTGAACTAGGAACAAACATTGTATTGTCTTCACCCACACCTGTCTCCCTTGACCATATATTGTTAAATGATATTATGTCTTATCCACAGAATCTATTTGCAGCAAGTATATGGTGTACACATAAATAAGAGATTTCTTTGTCTTAAGATGAAGGATGAGATGTAAAGAAAATATTGCTAAGAAAATCTATTCTAAAATAAAGTATTCCACATGAATACACTGAGTTACATACTTTTTATAACATAAATAACAAATAAAAGTCTTATAAAATTTTTATTCAATAAGATCATGACTTGAGTTAGGTGGTTAATAAAGATTGTAGGCAATCATAAAAAATGGTAATGTATGTATACATACATTCACCACATCTCTTCTTCACCCATTTATCTACTAATGGCCTATTATACCTTGGCTATAGTTATGCTGCTATGAACATAGGGGTGCACATATCTTTTCAAGTTAGTGTTTTCATTTTTTTCAGATAAATATCCAAAAGTGGAATTATTGAGTCATGTGGTAGTTCTATTTTTAATTTTTTGAGGAAACTCCATACTGTTTTCCACAGTGGCTGCACCAATTTGCAATCTCACCAACAGTGTATGAGGGTTACCTTTTCTCCACATCCTCCCTAACACTTCTTCTTGGTTGTCTTTTTGATAATAGCTATTCTGACAGGTGTGAGGTAGTATCTCCTTGTGGTTTTGATTTGTATTTCCTGGAGGATTAATAATGTTGAGCTTTTTTTCATGTGTCTGTTGGCCATCTGTATGTTTTCTTTGGAGAAATGTCCATTCAGATTCTCTGCCAGTTTTTAAATCAGATTTCCTCTTTGATTCTTTTTTCATTGACCCTTTGGATAGCCTCCACATGTTCATGTATTTTCCAGTTTTCTTCTTGCAATTGATTTCTAGTTTCATAATGTTGTGGTCCAAAAAAATGTTTGATATGGCTTCAGTTTTCTTAAATTTGCTGAAATTTCTTTTGTGCCTAACATGTAGTATTTCCTGGAGAATGTTCCTTGTGCACTGGAAAATAATGTGTGTTCTGCTGGTTTCGGATGAGATGTTTTCTTAAGTCCAATGTTTTCTTGGTGATTTTCTGTCTGGACGAACTATTTGTCCATTCATGTAAGTGGGTGTTAAAGTCCCCTACTACTATTGTATACTGTTAATCTCTCTTGTTATACCTGTTAATATTTGCTTTATGTATTTAGGTACCCCTATGTTGGGTGCATGTATGTTTACAAGGGTTATATCCTCTTGTTGGATTGATCCCATTATCATTATATTAGTATAATGCCCTTCATTGTCTTTTGCTACAGTCTTTGTTTTAGAGTCTATTTTGTCTGGTATTAGTATTGTTTGATTACTGTAGTAATATAATTTATCCAACATTATTTTTTCAAAATTGTTTTAGTATCCTAATTCCTTTGCTTTTCCATCTAAAGTTTTTATATATATGATACCACTGGCATTTTTATTAGAATTGCATTAAATCTATCAATCCATTGGGGGAAAAATTGGCATCTTTACTATGATGAGCCTTCCAATCTACGAACATGGTATGTCTGTCCTTTTATTTATATCTTTTTTTCTTTCTTCGGTGTTTTATAGTTTGCAGCTTACAGATTGTGTACATGTTTTGATGGATTTATACTTAAATATTTCATTTGTTTTGAGCTATTATATATGTTATTTAAAAATTTTTGGTCTCAAATTACAGATTGCTAGTATATAAAAATAATTGATTTTTGCTCACATTTACTTTTAAACAAAAATATTTTAAGTGACTCACCTTTATGGAGTATTTTCAAAGCATTCTACTTTATATTCATGGAAATGACAACTCTTTTCACAGTGATATTTTGTTGATATGTGTAGTATATCATTAAATTGTGTAATTATTATAATAACACACAAGCAGCATAAACAGGTTTGGGAACACACTGAACCAGCTTTTGGTAAGCATACACCTCAACTGGTGAGGGCAGAAGTGTGTCCATGTACTATAGCAGTCTGCTAGCTGCAAGGATTCAGCATGTCTGTGAATAAATACAGTAAATAGAGGATCAATTAATGCATAGTGTTCATTCAGTGAAGGTAGGTTAAGAGAGCTTCTACTGAAAGATCTACATAAAATAGACAGGAAGGAGATAAGAAGGCTAAGTTTCCACAATTACATTTAAATATACAAGTAATGATATATCTTGAGAATATGGCAATATATTTTATACTTACCACAATATTTCTATTGGAGAAGCATTTTTTAAAAAGAGAAAAGAGCTATAACTATTATGTTTTTGAAGAATATTTAATGAGGCTGAAGATGGTGGTGAAGTAGATGGGAGCGGTGCCCAATTTTCCCTGTGCCCAGCTGGAACACCTAGCTAATCTTCTGAGGAACAGAGTGAACAGCCAACAGAATCCCAGCTTATATGAAGTTGGGAGGCCAAAAAAGCATAGAGGACATCGAAAAACAGATGTTGAGAGGATTGTGCTGGGATGGTAAGGTCCCTGGGATCTGCACAGGGACCTAAGCCACTGTGGTCCCTGGCCCAGCACCTGCCATAGGATACAGGGAGGAGAATTAGATCACCAGCTCCCTTCCCTGCCAGAGCAGGGAGGGCATCCTGGCACCAGGAGGGACCTGGATACTGGAAGCTGCTGGGGGGAATAGAGACTAAGTGAGAGACACACAGAGGCAGTGTACACCCCCTGGGACTGCGGACATCAGCTAGGTCATTACCAGATAAATTGGGGTGCCTGGTGACACCTAGAGAAGGGTGAAGAGTTGAACCCTGTTGGACCCTGACCTGGATACTCTACAGACTGGTTAGAAAGTTAGACTGTGTGAAAAGTCATGCACTTATTAAGAACAGTGGGCAGCTGCTTTGAAAGGAACTTGTGAGCAGCACCTGGCTCAACCTGAGGATGATTTGAGATGCACACCCAGAGGCTGGGTGGCTAAGTGAAACTGCATGCCCAGGCCTGACCCATGCTGCATGCCCAGAGACTGAGTGGCTGATTTGAGCATGGCAGCTCATGGAGATCCTGGGTTGGAGGCTGGGAAACTGTGAATATTGTGGCCCAGACCTGGTCCCCATCCTCCCAAAACCACAGGAAGGGAGAAAAGTGAAAACCAGCCCCCCTCTTCCTGTGGCATCTAGGAAGACCAGCAGAATGTGTTGAACAGGTTTAGTCAGCAGGAGGCTTTTTTTTTTTTTTCAGTTCCTCTCTCTCTCTTTTTTCCTTTTTTTTTCTTCTCCCAAGTGAGACAATAAGAAGTGGAATTGTGAAGGGTCCAGAGACATATCCAAAGGGGGATCACAAGGCTAACTCCCAAAATTGAGAAACTGAGACAAATGTCACTTTGCTATCCCATAGAGCTGACATTTTATTTTTTATACGTATTATTATTTTTTCATTATTTTTACCACTTTTATTTTATTAGGATTTGTTTTATTTCTCTTCCATGTGTTTAGTTTTCCTCATTTTATTTTTCTGTTTAATTGCACTATTTCACTGGTTTTCCTTATTCTCACTTTATTGTATTTTAATTTTCCTTCTTTCACTTCACTCATGTACCAATAACACATTCCTCTTGATTGGGGACTGTCTATTTTGGTTATCCAAATCATATGTTTCTTGTCATATTATTGTTGTTCAAGTACTATTGTAAATAATTGTTGTTCCATACAATTGTACATACTACACAGCAACCCTCCCTGATCTTAGCCTACTTCACTTTATTCCTGAGCATTATTACTGTGGTAGTTAACTCTATTCTCTCTCACACTACATCAACTTTCTATCCTTTAGTCTCACTATGTCTCATCATCTAACCTGCACAAGCACTCTCTTTTCTGGATTCAGCTCGCAAGCCTCCTCCCCTCTAACAAGAGTCTTATCTCTCTTTCACTTTTTATAAAAAGTGGCTAGTTGGGTGAAATATCACAGTTAATGCTATACTTATCCAAAGGACCTCCTATCTCTTCTCTACTTCCTCGAACTTTAAATCCTATAAAATACCCTCCCACTGTCTTAATCCATTTTGCCTACCCCCTGCCACTGATAACATACAAGAATAGGTGGGAGCTGTGAACATCAGTATACCTGCTGGAGGAGAGAAACCACCAACAGGAAAAAACCCAAGTACAACAAGAAAGCCCACACAAACAGAAGAAAGGACAAACCTAGAGCATCCAGACAAGGAGATCAAAGAGACCACACCATTCAACCCCATAGAATTCCTACCATAGAAGTTCACCCTACAAAGACAGCTAACAAAGCAAAATATCAGGAAGTGCAGAAACAAAGAAAATGAGTCACCTAAAATGGGGAGTCAAAAAAAGGACATGCAATTAAAAGGAATGGAAGACTTGCCACTAAAAGAGCTAAACAAAATGGAGGTGAGCAAACTACCAGATATAGAATTCAAAATAATAGTTATAAAGATGCTCAAGGAACTCACAGACAACTACAAAGGAACTGAGTGAGAACTACAACAGTATGAAAAAGGAAATAGAAACTATAAACAAAAGCCAGGAAGAAATGAAAATAAAATCTCGGAAATAAAAAACACACTAGAAGGAATTACAAAGCAGCCTGGATGAAGCAGAGGATTGAATCAGAGAGCTGGAGGACAAGGTAGAAAAAAACACCCAGAAAGAGCAAGAAAAGGAGAAGACACTCAGAAAGAATGAAGAAGTGTTAAAGGAAATGCAGGATGACATGAAATGTAATAACATCTGCATAATAGGGATACCAGAAGGAGAAGAAGAAGAGCAAGGGATAGAAAACCTGTTTGAAAAAGTAATGATGGAACACTTCCCTAATCTGATGAGAGAAAAAGTCACAGAAATCCAGGAAACACAGAGTCCCAATCAAGAGGAACCCAAAGAGGCCCACTTTAAGACATAGCATAATTAAATTGGCAAAATTCCAAGACAAAGAGAGAATCTTGAAGGCAGCAAGAGAGAAACGGGAAGTAACATACAAGGGAACCATGATAAGACTAGCAGCTGACTTCTCAATGGAAATGCTCTAAGCCAGAAGGGATTGGCAAGGAATATTCCAAGTAACAAAAACCAAAGACCTGCAACCAAGACTAGTCTCTCTAGCAAGGCTCTCAATTAAAATGGAAGGCTAAATAAGGAGTTTTCCAGACAAAAGAGGGCTGAAAGAATATACCTTCACCAAACCAGCATGGCAAGAGATGCTAAAAGGACTGCTTTAAGAAAAGGAAGAGAAACAGTGAGAGGGAGAGGAACACAGGTATGAAAAAATGGCAACGAATAAGTACCTATCAATAATAACCTTAAATGTAAATGGATTAAATGCTTCAATCAAAAGACATAGAATAGCAGATTGGATAAGAAATCGTGACCCACACATATGCTGCGTACAAGAGACCCACCTCAGAACAAAAGACCTACACAGACTGAAAGTGAAGGGCTGGAAACAAATATTCCAAGCAAACGGACAGGGAAAAAAAGCCAGGGTAGCATAATCATATCAGACAAAATAGACTTAAAAAAAAAAGGGCCATAAAAAGAGGTCACTTCATAATACTCAAGGGAAGAATCCACCAAGAAGACATAAACATTGTAAATATATATGCATCCAACATAGAAGCACCCAAAAACATAAAGAAATTCTTGGAGGATTTCAAGAAAGATATTGACAGCTACACAATTATAGTAGGAGATTTTAACACCCCACTGTCAAAAATGGACAGATCTTCCAAACAAAATATCAACAAAGATATTGCAGCATTGAACAATGCCCTAGATGAAATGGACTTAACTGATTATATATATATACACATACACACACACACACACACACACACAACCTTTCATCCCAAAGAAACTAAATACACATTCTTTTCAAATGCGCATGGAACATTTTCAAAGATAGACCACATAATAGGACACAAAACAAGCCTCAAAAAATTCAAGAAAATTGAAGTCATATCAAGCATTTTCTCTGACCACAAGGAACTGAAACTAGAAACCAACCTCAAGGAAAAAACCCCAAAACACTCAAACTCATGGAGATTGAATAGCATGCCATTAAACAATAAATGGCTCAAGAATGAGATAAAGGAAGAAATAAAAATTTTCTAGAAACAAATGAAAATGAACTCACAACAACTCAAAATTTATGAAACACAGCGAAGGCTGTCCTGAGATTGAAATTTGTAGTGATACAGGCCTACCTAAGAAAGACAGAAACACTACAAATAAACAACCTAATCCTACACCTACAAGAACTTGAGGAACAACAACAAAGACAGCCCAGAACAAGTAGAAGGAAGGAAATAACCAAGATCAGAGCAGAATTAAATGACATAGAGACTAAACGCACAATTCTAAGGATCAATGAATCCAGGAGCTGGTTCTTTGAAAAGATAAACAAAATCGACAAGCTTTTAAGCAGGCTCATCAGGCAAAAAAGAGAGAAGACCCAAATAAACACAATCAGAAATGAAAGAGGAGAGATTATAACTGATACACAGAAATACAAAGGATTATAAGAAATTACTATGAAGAACTATATGCCAAGAAATGTGAAAACCTAGGTGAAATGGATAAATTTCTAGAAAAATATAATCTACCAAAACTGAATGAAGAAGAAGCAAAAAGCCTGAACAACCAATAACACCTGACAAAATTGAAGCAGTAATCAAAAAACTCCCAATGCACAAAAGCCCTGGACCAGATGGCTTCACAGGCGAATTATACCAAACATTTAAGAAAGAGCCAACCCCTATCCTTAACAGACTATTCCAAAAAAAATCTAAGAAGACAGAAGACTCCCAAACTCTTTTTATGAAGCCAGCATCATCCTAATCCCAAAACCAGACAAAGACACAACAAAGAAAGAAAACTTTAGGCCAATATTGTTGATGAATATAGAGGCTAAAATTCTCAACAAAATGTTAGCAAACTGCATCCACCAACACATTAAAAAGATCACACACCATGGCCAAGAGGGATTCATCCCTGGGATGCAAGGATAGTACAATATTCACAAATCAGTAAATGTAATACATCACATAAACAAAAGCAAAGACAAAAATCACATGATCATATCAGTAGATGCAGAAAAAACATTTGATAAAGTACAGCACCCATTTATGATAAAAACAGTCAGCAAAGTGGGAATAGAGGGAGCATTCCTCAACATAATAAAGGCCAAATATGTGAGACCTACAGCCAACATCATACTCAATGGGCAAAATCTAAAATCTTTCCCACTAAGATCAGGAACAAAACAAGGATGCCTACTTTTACCACTTCTATTCAACATAGTGTTAGAAGTCCTGCCACAGCAATCAGACAAGAAAAGAAGATAAAGGCATCCAAATTGGAAAAGAGGAAGCAAAACTGTCATTGCAGATGACGTGATAGTGTACATAGAAAATCTTACAGACTCTACCAAAAACCTGCTTGACCTAATAAATGAATTTGGCAAAACAATGGGATACAAAGTCAATATTCAGAGATCAAGGCATTTTTGTACACCAACAGTGAATATCAGAACCAGAAATCAGGAAAAAAATCCCATTTGATATAGCAAAAAGAAAAATAAAATACCTAAGAATAAACCTAACCAAGGAGGTAAAAGACCTGTACTCAGAAAACTACACAACACAGAAGAAAGAAATTAAGGAAGACACAAACAAATGGAAACATATACTGTGTTCATGGATCGGAAGAATTAACATCATCAAAATGTCCATACTACCCAAAGAAATTTACAGATTCAATGCAATACCTATTAAGGTATCAATAGCATATTTCACAGACATAGAACAAACACTTCAAAAATTTATATGGAACCATAAACGACCCCAAAGAGCTGCAGCAATTTTGAGAAAGAAGACCAAAGTAGGAGGGATCACAATACCTGATATCAAACTGTATTACAAGGCCACTGTAATCAAAACAGCCTGGTACTGGCATAAGAACAGACACATGGACTAGTGGAACAGAATAGAGAGCCCAGAAATAAACCCAAGTCTCTATGATCAATTACTGTTTGACAAAGGGGGCAGCAGCATAAAATGGAACAAAAATAGCCTTTTCAAAAAATGGCATTGGGAGAACTGGACAGCTACGTGCAAAAAAATGAAACTTGAGCACCAACTTACACCATACACAAAAATAAATTCAAGGTGGATAAAAGATTTATATATAAGCCATGACACCATTAAAGTCCTAGAGGAGAACATAGATGGGAAAATCTCAGCTATTTCACACAGCAACATTTTTACTGATATGTCCCCTAGAGCAAGGGACATAAAAAAAGAATAAACAAATGGGATCTCATCAAAATAAAAAGCTTCCACATGGCTAAAGGAAATAGTATTAAAATGAAAAGAGAACCAACTGTATGGGAAAACATATTTTCCAATTATACCTCAGACAAGGGTTTGATCTCCAAAATATATAAAGAATTCACATGACTCCACTCTAAGAAGATAAGCAACTCAATCAAAAAATGAGCAAAGGACTTGAACAACACTTGAACAACACTTCTCCAAGGAGGATGTATAGAGGGTCCAGAGACACATGAAAAGATGCTCAGTATTGCTAGCCATCAAAGAGATGCAAATTAAAACCACAATGAGATACCACTTCACACCAGTCAGAATGGCCATCATAAACAAAGCAACAAGCAAGTGTTGGAGAGGTTGTGGAGAAAAGGGGACCCTAGTGCACTGTTGGTGGGACTGCAGACCAGTGCAACCACTATGGAAAACAGCATGAAATTTCCTCAGAAAACTAAAAGTGGAACTACATTTCACCTGGCAATTCCACTGCTAGGATTATATCTGCAGAACCCTGAAACACCAATGCAAAAGAAGCTATGCACCCCAATGTTCATAGCAGCACAATTTACAATAGCCAAGTGCTGCAAGCAACTTAAGTACCCATCAGTAAATGAATGGATTAAAAAACTGTGGTACACTTACACAATGGAATTCTATGCAACAGAAAAAAAGAAGGAGCTCCCATCCTTTGTGACAGCATGGATGGAATTGGAGAGCATTATGCTAAGTGAAATAAACCAGGTGTTGAAAGACAAATACCATATGATCTCACTTTTAACTGGAACCTAATCAATAAAACAAACAAGCAAGCAAAATATAACCAAAGACATTGAAATTGAGAAGAAGCTGACAGTAACTAGAAGGGAGAGAGGAGGAAATAATGGGGGGAAATGGAGAAGGGTTTACAGGAACAAGTATAAAGGACACATGGACAAAAACATGGTAGGGTGGAAACAGAGGAAGGATGTGGGGCAGGTTGGGGTGATTGGGAGGGGAGAGGAGAAAACTTTACTTGAACAAAAATAAAATTCAAAAGTACTTAATAAAAAATAAATAAACATTATAGAAAATAGAGTACTTAATGATATGAAGAGACCTTAATTGCAATAAGTTGCCTGTTTATAATATAAAATTTTATATACAATGTTATCCCACATATGTAAAAAAGTATATTTATCTATAGAAAAAGATTAAAAATACATCAAAATATATCTAATAATTATCTATGACTTTTGGGATAATGGTTAGCTTTCAATTAATTATTTTACTCTTTAATTACATTTTATTTTTGTAATGACCACCTTTTTTTACAATAAGAAAAAAAGATTATTTTATGAAAGAAAGAGGAATTCTTTACCTACTTTATTTGCTACATTTAAATATCTGACAACAATATCCCCATTGTTCTTTTGTGTTGTAATAAAAACCATTACAGGGTTTTGGCATTCTTACCAATCTCCTATGCCTTTGAAGGAATCATGCCTACTGCAGTAGTGTTTGCCTTGTGGTAAATTATATTAATGATTGTGACAGCCAAAATTATGAAGCCTTTATAAACCTATTTATTCAATAATTATTTAGTTAATCTAGTAATATTAATACTAGCTATTTAATACTTATTTTATTACTGTAAAGATTTTAAGGAATTGTAAGTACAGGGCGGCAACAATTTCATCTTGTCCCCTTCACAACCATGCAACTCTTCATTTAAGCTAAAAGCATAAGCCCCACTGTGGATCATTTCTTTGCATGAGCTAGAGTTTGTTGACAGTTGTCAGTTATTCATAAAATTCCTAGGTAAACAGCAGGGACATTTAAAAAGGAGCTTCAAAACATCACACAGTGCTTGATTCACCAGCACATGTACAAAAACATCATAGTTTCTAAGGCAACTCTCTCTCTCTCCTGGTTAGTGACTCTTTTCCCTTACATCAGTGGTTCTTAACCTTTCCTGGATCATAATATTCTTAGTCATCTGGCTCAGATATTTGAATTTCCATACACATTTGTCCTTGAGCTTTTGGTAATTATTTTTAAAAGCCTTTCATTGTTCCTCTCCCCATTCAGCAAAAGCATTTTAATTCATTTTTCTTTCACACTCATTGCATTCAAAATTCCCTAAATTCTTCCATCACCAAATCTGTCACCCAATCCATTGATTCCATTTCAGACAAGTCTGTCATAGTGGTCTCCTCCTCCAGACCCTGATCACAGCTCAGGCCATTATCTTTTTGCACCTTCACTTTGCCAATAGCCTCTAAACTGGTGTCCCTGACTCTAGCCTCCCTATTATACCCCATCATTCATGATTACACACAGAAGTCATCTTGAAAACAAACCTGATCATGTCCCCTCTTACTTAAAGCCTACTCTTTATAATGTTCCTCCTTTTATTTTCTGTGTCTAGGGAGAATGTGGTGGTGGCGTACCGACCTGCAAAAGCACAGGCAGGAAGAGAGGGTCAGGGAGCAAGAGCACAATTTCACACACTGGTAAGTGAGCATGCTTTTTTATTCCCCCCTTTAGAGCAATGAGAAGTTACTTAGGCTGTGTTTCAAAAAGAGGGACTATTTTTAGGGAGTCATTATGTATTTCTCCAAGGATCACTTTCTCTGCCACAGATCTATCTATCTACTCAAGAGCTGGGCTCAGGCCCAGGAAAGTGAACCACAGTGATATGTGGCTGCATCTGTGAATGTGCCTGGGAACCCACGGGTGGTGAGCATAACTAGAGTTTGGAAGAGGATAAACTCTGGGAAGTCTGGTAGGTGATGAGAGGAGAAGGGTAGAATGAAGCTCATATTTTAACAATAGTTCTCAAACTTTGGGGCATATCAGCACATCCTGTGGAGCTTTGAGGAATTCCTAGCCCCATGGAACCAAATCCTCTTAAATCACAATCTCTGAAGGGCTGGCATCTCCATTCTTTTTAACCCCCAGGTGAAGGCAATACACAGCAGATTTGAGAGCCAGGGTTTTAGCAGATTTGGGTTTGCCAGGAAAGTTTCTGGGTGCAGTCTGAAGGTACTGAGTCCTTTACCCTACTGGCAATGATGGAATACGGTCCACACATGTTTGTCCTCGAACTTTTGGTGATTTTTTTAAAAGATTTTATTTATTTATTTTCAGAGAGAGGGGAATGGAGGGAGAAAGCGAGGGAAAGAAACATCAATGTGAGAGAGAAACATCGATCAGTTGCCTCTCATCTGCACCCTGACTGGAGACAGAACTGGGAATTGAACCAGCAACCTTTTGCTTTTCAGTACAATGACCAACCAACTGAGTCACACCGGTCAGGGGACTTAAAAAGCCTTTCATTTCTCTACTCATTGAGCAAATACACTTTCATCCATTTTCTCTTTTGACACCTATTACATTTTTAAAAAAATCTAGTCCTATATAGAACATTCTGAAACAAGTTCAGCTTGTTCTATGCCTAGTCAACTGGATGAGGGAGAAAGAGGTAGCTTCCAGGACTGGGTTCTTATTCAGTAAAACAGAAGGTTTGGGATGGCCTATTTTCAAAGTTCCTTCATCTCTAGTCTTCCAAAACCCAGTTCCCAGTTTCCTAACACTGAGCCATCTCTGATCTCTTATATCTGGCTAATCTCTAAGCATGTTTGCCTGCTCCAGTGGCCCTAGTTCCTGCCTGACATCTGTTGGTGCTCAGACTGAGGCTGAACAATGAAAAATGAGGATGACCAGCAGCTCCAAATTCCCAAAAGGTGGCATTTCTTTATGAAGGACCAGCTGCGTGTCTACAAAGCAGCCGTAAGACAGGCTGTGATGGGCCTTTAATTCAGCTAGCATCTGCCCTCATTTGGGAACATGGACTGGCAGGAAATATCACCTACAAGGAGTATATTAATCACATTAGTTTGGACACCTATCATCTGGGGTTCAAAGTCACTTCTATGAACACAACACGTTCGGACAGCCCTGCTGCCCATGAAAACCCAGTTTTTTATTATTATAAGAACAGTCTGGGAGAAAATTCACATGATCTCATATTCGTACAAATGCATGTATATACATGTGTGCACACATACATAGTAAAACCAGGTGAGCTTAATTCACTTTGGCTAGACTGCTGTCAAAGTCTTACAAATATAAAATCATTAGATTTCAAAAGAAAAAAATAATAAATAAAATGGCTAGATTTCTGGGCCAACCTGGATGCTAGAGAAGGTATGTTTGTTGGGCAAGGAAGTGATCATATTTTTTGGCTGCAGTTATACACATTCTTAAAAATTACATTTAATGAATTGTCTTTCTTGAAAAGAGTAAAATAACACCAAATCCTATCTCTTGGGATGTCTGGAACATATAGTGCTATTGAGCCAGTGACCACACTGCAAGGTTTTGTGTCTCATCAGAATGATAAACTGGTTAGGGGTGGACAAAACTTGGTGATAATGTCTTCTGGAGCAAGGAGGTCCAATTCTATCAGTATGAGGGCTTCAGGGAAGATTTCAATTTAGTGCTTTTGTGGGTGGGTGAACAAACTGGTGACTTCTGTGTTTCTGACCATGCAGGGATGGCACCTTGCTAAGGATCCCCAAGGAGAAGTAAAGTTGACAGCATTTAGGCTGCAGCAAGGCAGAGGGGAGGGCATGTGAGCACCTAGAAGAGCCTCCTTCATCTCTGGGACACATGGCACCCCAAGGCCTCTTTTTGCATTCTGATGGTATGTAACTCTTTCATGAGGATTGAGAGGGCATTTTGCCCATGGGAGATGCTAAAAATATATTTGTGAGGAAAAGGAGAAGGGAGAAAAGAAAGAAGGAAAGAAACAAAGGAAAGGGGGATAATTCAAAGCACTCAAAATAAAAATTTTGGTCTGCTCAAAAAGAAGCAAAATAGAAAAGTGCAATAGATAGCACCTGCACAGAAAAGGAAATAAACAAACATTCCAGTACTCTTCCTTTCTAATCGTATCCTGAATAAGTTGTTTCACCGTTCTAAGCCTCAGTTTCCTCATCTACAAAATGAGCCTTCCTTCACAAGAATTTGGTGAGGAACAACAGACAAGAGCTTATGTCATTTTGTTCTGGCCAACACCATGCAGTGCTCTCCTAAGCTTTACATATGCATACTCATCTAGTTCTGACCACAATCCTATAAGGTAAGCTCCATCCCCATTAAAAAGGGGAGACTGAGGCACAGTCACTCAGCTGAGCTAATAAGTAGCAGAGCTTGGATTTGAACCCAGGGGAGATTGGCTCCTGGATCCATCCTGGGTCCTGACTTTCTTCACTATCCTATTTAGCAACAGCCCCTCTTTTAACTATTTCACAGGTGTGACATTAATTCTGTCAATTTCTAAGATTTCAAATCATATTTAAAATAAGCTTGCTGGCTAAATTTGGGTTCCATGTAATTTGGGAATTATCAATGGATTTGACTTACCAAGGATCAGTTTATCGTTAATGGACATAATTGAGAAATGCCTATATTTTGTAATCAAAGCCCCAAAACTATAAAAATTAAATCCACTAATATTTCTGAAGTTTAATGTTTGCATGAGCAAAACAAGGAAACATAAGTTTCTCAGCAAAATGGCAAATTTCCAAGAACAAATACTTTTATTAGTGGGGAAAATTGGCCTTTTGGGTCACTCAACTTTAGCTCTTCAAGGAAGAACAACTATATAAAATTGAGTTTATGTTGTGATGTTTAACAGCTGGGCTATAGGAAATTTTAAACTAATGTTTAAAAATAACCCCATACAGTGAGAACTGGTGCAATTCTAAGGGGAAGGAACCCTTAGGGAGTGTCTGGTTTGCTCTGGGCTTAGGATAGACAGGCAGATCTTGTCTCCTCTGGTTGGTTCTCTAACATTAGAACATTACATCTATCCCAGGAGGGAAAGTGGTTTACTGGAAAAACATTTGGGCATTCACAGGTTCTTCCAGGTGTCTGCCTGAGAATTATTTTCTCACACTGTGGCTTTTTTCCCAACTGTGCAGAGATGAGAGAAGTCTGGACTGGTATAGGAATATGATCCTATCAGTTCTCAGATATTTAAGGGTATGTACCTAAAGCCAACCCTTCAGTAGCCCTACAGTGATCATGTTGATTGAATACTTGTAAGTTTTAGGATGTTAAAATATGAAATACTTGAAACACAGATCTGAAATTTACTTTTTACACTTCATGTCTTCCCACTTGGGTTAACGGATGCTGATGAGAATAATTAAGAGTGAGTTGGTTAACTGTTCTCAGAAAGGTATTCAATTATTAGGGACTGCTAAATGTGCCTGAGCACTTTTTTTTTTTTTTGCTCTTTTCTCTATTACTCTCACTCACACACACATTGACTTAAGCAAGTTCAGACTTCTGTGGACTTCTGCCACTTTCCTCCTGTTGCTTTTCAGCCCTTATAAAACAGTTTATTGGGTAGCATTTCTCTGGAATCAGTGTTGAGATAGGAATTGATGGGAACATGAATCATGATAATGTGTCTTACTGCTTACATAGCAATGAAGATTATCAAGATAAATGGAAAGGAGCCAACTACCCTCTTTATTTATCAGAGTCATTCAGCCCTGTTATTTCTCATGCTGAGTGATTTATTGGTAATTATTGCAGCAGATAAGCAGCCTTGAAAGAGCAAAAACTTTTAAGAATTGAGGTTCTTCTGTGCCAGAGAGAACTAAGATATGTCATTAAATCTGATACTGAATTATGTGGAAGAAATGTAAAAAACTTGTAAGCATTTAGAAAAATAGTAATCGGCGTGTTGATTATCTCAACCAGAGTGTACATGTTCTTTCCACCACACATTTCCAGGATGATTTACACTATATTTTTGTGTTTCAGTTCAGGGAAAAAGTGTGTTGTGTGTGGTTTGGGGATGTATTAGCATATTTTAACAAAGTTTGCTTGGGTTTGTTTTTTGTTGTTTGTTTTACACGCAACACTAAAACTTGCTGCTTTCAAAATAAATTTTATTTTGATTTCTCAACTAGTCCAAAAATTTGAAAAAGTCAACATTAAAATGTAAAGTTTAGGAGAGGGTTTTTGTTTTTTTTTAACATTGATATCAGATCAATGAGTAGATAATGGAGATGCATTTGCTACTGAAGATAAGAAGTTGATTGTCCACTACAGTCATTCATCAGATGTCTGACTCAGAAAGACTGCCCCATCTCCTGCAGACCCGCAGAGACTCAGTGGTATTCTTGGCCTATTCTAGAATGTTTAATTAATAGAAGTAAATTAATGGTCTATTGCTTGTTACTAATGGCCAGACTAGGAACTGGGTGTGTAATTTCTGCAGGCTACAGTGAATGATTGTGACAAGAGGTTGTTGTGGTGGAGGAGAAAGGGCAGAATAAAATGATCCAGAACAATTAATAAGTTACTTGACTCTATTTGAGAATAAAAAATAATTTTTAAGCTGTTTTTCTGTCTCTTTCCCTCTTTGTGACCTTAAAAATCAATGGTCAGAGAGTGAGACAGAGCAAGAGGGCTCTTTAAAAGTCTTCCACCAGTGCAATTTATGATTGGCAAAATAGTGGAAGGTGTGCGCTTTGCACAACCAATTGAACCTGACACAGATTCAGAGAGCAGAGACTGAGCCAGTGTTTGTGTATTTCAGGGCTGAAGTGCCTTCCTGGATGGATGTTCACCTTCTTTTGAGGCAGGAAGCAGCCTCTTTGGGGAAGTGAGCAGTTGATTGCTCATTCTTGAAGCCTGTGTGAGAATTTGTTGGAAAGGCAATGGGTGAACCACACTGCATCCGAGAAGTCTCCCCTTCCCTAAAACTAGGGAAGTCCCAGAGCCTGGTTGGGGTAAAATGTAAATGAGTAACAACTGGTGGAAAGGCCAGGAGGCTCACAAACACCCAAATGGAACGTCATTTTCCCATGACCTGATCTTTTCATATTAGAGGAAGTAATTTTCAGAAAAATTTTTGGAAAAATTTGCTACTTCTAGTCTGCAGAACCGTTAAAAGGACTTGCTGTCATCACTGAATACTGCTCTGAGTGTCACAAATAGAATCCTAGTCTCAGATCTGCCACTAACTCACCGTGACACTGTCTTTGGCTTTGTTTTCTCAACTGCAAAATGAGGTGGCTGGACAAGATAAACTGCAAATTTGCTCTTGCTCTGAGCTTCAAGCATTCCTACATTATCATCTAAAGTCCCCATGAATTGACTGCAACTAGCTCTCCGATTTTGCCACTTACTCCCTGCTTGCCAAACTGGCCTGTACATGTTGCCCCAAGCACATTACATACCTATCTGTTCCTGCACCTGTTATTCCACTACTCTAAGCCTGGGCAAACTTTTCTTCCATTGTCAACTTTTCTTACCCCCGTCTTTGGGTCAGCACTCAGAGACCCAGCCCACTTTGATTTCCAGCAAAGCTTCCACTAACTGTTTCATGTATTTATAATCCAAATCCAGGTTTTATTCAAACAAAAATATTCAAGGCCCAAAATTAGTCCTGAAATTCACTGACTGCAATAATCATGGATGAGCACTGGCTGCTGGCTCTCTCCCTAGAACTCTGTCCAAAAAGCCAGAAGATAGCTTGATGGTTCCCAGAATCAAATGTAAAAAATTTGAGCAACTTCTGGGAAGAAATGGAGCAGTCCCAGGTATAGTGGAAACCCTAAAGTGGGAAAGAACTTGCTATTGGGGAATGGGCTAGGGGATAGCTTTCTAGTTAAATCTCCTTTTTTTTTTCTCCAACATCACTCGTACTCTTTTAGGGAGATGAAGGTAATAAAGACAATAGCAGCTTAGAACCAAAGGTGAGAGGATAGATTTGGGGAAGTCTTGGGGCCTGGCTGGAGTAAAGTGTGAATGAGTAAAAACTGGTGGAAAGACCAGGAGGCTCCCACATTCCTCTGTTCCTCCTCCTGGCTGCCACCAGGGGCTAGTCACTGCATTCCATGGAGCAGACCCTGGAAGACAGACGTGCCCTAGAAACAGGTTTATATGTGGCCAATAAGGAGGGAAGGGTTGTTGAAGTTATATTGTAAAATCAGAAGATCTTTCCAAATTCCTATCCCTACACCTCATTCCTAAATTTAGGAAGAGGCTCAAAAGCTAGGGTCCTGGCAAGTTTTTTGTTTGTTTTCTAAATCAGCTTTATTGAGGTCTAATTTACATAAAATTAAATTTACTGAAGTTTTGATAAATGTGTACATTTGTGTAACCACAAACGCAATCAAGATATAGAATAAGTCCATCACCTGAAAAAGTTCATTAGTGACCCTTTACAGAATTTCCCTCCCTTTGCCCCCTACTCTCCCCCCTTCAACACAAAGTAAGATCTGCTCTCTACTGTTTTAGTTTTGCCTTTCTACAATCCTATAACTTTATATAAATAGAAACATATGGTACGTAGTCTTTATGGTTTAGCCTCTTTCACTGAGAAAAATGCTTTTGAGATACTTTCATGCAATTGAGTGTATTGGGAAGTTTGTTCCTTTTTATTGCTAAGGGGTAAAAATATTGCATGGATACACCCAAATTTGCTTAGCCATTTACTAGCTGACAGACTTGGCATTGCTTACAAGTTTTGGCTATTACAGAGTTGTTACAAGCACTATGTACAATATTTCCCCCCCTTAGGTAAATACCTAGGAGCTGAAGTGCGGAGTCATATAGAAAATATAGATTTAACTCTATAAAACAAAATAAAAAACAACTTGCCAAACTGCTTTCTAAAATGGCTGTAGCATTATGTAGACTCAGTAGCAATGTTTCAGAGCAATGTCTGAGAATTCTAGTTGCTCCATATCCTAGTCAACATTTGGCATGGTTAGGTTTGTTTGTTTGTTTTAACTTTAGACATTCAAATAGTGTGTATTAGTATCTTTGTGGTTTTAATTTACATTTCTCTGATCACTAATGATGTAATACTGAGCATCTTTTCACCTTTTTGTTATATATTTTGTTCGATGAAGTGACTCTTTAAATTTTTTTAAAATATATTTTATTGATTGTGCTATTACAGTTATCCCATTTTCCCCTTCTTTATTTCCCTCCATCCTGAACCCCCCATTCAACCAGCATTCTCCCACCTTAGTTCATGTCCATGGGTCATACATATAACTTCTTTGGCTTCTTCACTTGTCATACTATTCTTAACCTCCCTTGTCTATTTTGTACCTACTATTTATGTTTCTTACTCCCTGTGCCTTTTCCCCCATTCTACCCTCTCTGACTCCCTGCTGATAATCCTCCATGTGATCTCCATTTCTGTTATTCTGTTCCTGTTCTAGTTGTTTGCTTAGTTTGCTTTTGTTTTTCTTTTGGTTTAGTTATTGATAATTGTGAATTTGTTGACATTTTATTGTTCATATTTTTTATTTTCTTCTTTTTCTTAGATAAGTCCCTTTAACATTTCATATAATAAGGGCTTGGTGATGATGAACTCCTTGAACTTGACCTTATCTGGGAAGCACTTTATCTGCTCTTCCATTCTAAATGACAGCTTTGCTGGATAGAGCAATCTTGGGTGTAGATCCTTCCTTGCTCTTCACCACTTCAAATACTTCTTGCTAGCCCCTTCTTGCCTGTAAGGTTTTTTTTTTGAGAAATTAGCTGGTAGTCCTATGGGAACTCCTTTGTAGATAACTGTCTCCTTTTCTCTTGATGCTTTTAAAATTCTTTCCTTATCTTTAATCTTGGGTAATGTAATTGTAATATGCCTCGGTGTGCTTCCTTGGGCCCAGCTTCTTTGGGAAGGTGAGCTTCCTGGACTTCTTGGGAGTCTATTTCCTTTGCCATATTGGGGAAGTTCTCCATTATTTGTTCAAATAAGTTTTCAATTTTTGCTCTTTCTCTTCTCCTTCTGACACCCCTATAATTCAGATATTGGAACACTTAAGGTTGTCCTGGAGGTTCCTAAGCCTCTCCTCATTTTTCTGAATTCTTGTTTCTTCATTCTGTTCTGATTGAATGTTTCTTTCTTCCTTCTCCTCCAAATCATTGATTTGAGTCCTGGTTTCCTTCCTATCACTGTGAGTTCCCTGTACATTTTCCTTTATTTCACTTTGCATAGCCTTCACTTTTACCTCTATTTTACAACCATACTCAACTATTTCTGTGAGCATCCTAGTTACCAGTGTTTTGAACTCTGCATCTGATAGGTTGGTTATCTCTTCATCATTTAGTTCTTTTTCTGGAGTTTTGATCTATTCTTTCATTCAGGCCATATTTCTTTGTCTCAGCATACCTTTTATGTTGTAAGGGGTGGATCCTTGGGTATTCAACAGGGTGGGGCAACCCAGTGGCTATGTTGTGGTGCTGTATGTGGGGGAGGGCTCTGAGAGGGAACAGGGCTGCTTGCTCAGCTCTTGCCCCACTTCCCCCACTACCCACAAGCAAATTGGGCCCTTCTGGTGCTGATTCCAGGGTGAGTGGGTTTGTGTACGTTCTAAGACCCTGTGGGTCTCTGCAGTGAACTCTCCTGTGAGGCTGGCCATTTCTCCCGCTGCCACAGCCCCCACAGGTTTTTATAGCCAGAGGTTTTGAGGCTTTATTTCCTTGCACTGGAACCCTGGGTTTTGAGGTTTGTCTCATTCCCCAGTTGTTTCTCTCAGTTTATCTGCATACAAATGTGGGACCACTTGGTCCTCCAGCTACTGCCTTGCCACACATCCTCTCTGCCCTGGCTGCCCATCTCTGCCCCTCCTGCGAGTCTGGATAAACTTTTCTTCTTTAACTCCTTGGTTGTTTTTCCATAGAGTTTGATTTTTCTGGCAGTTCTGGTCATTTTTTGTTTTTAAATTTGTTCTTGTGCTTCTTTTGGTTGTGTGAGGAGGCAAAGTATATCTACCTATGCCTCCATCTTGGCCGGAAGTCTCAACTCTTCAAGTATGTTTCCTATTTTTAAATTATGTTGTTTGTCTAATTATTGAATTGCAAGAATTCTTTATATATTCTGAATACTAGTATTTTATTTTTTATATGTTGTCCCAGCCTTTTTATTTAACAGTGTCATTCAAAAATCCAAGTGTTCTTTATTTTGATGAGTCTAATTTATTATTATTATTATTTTACTTTGGTGTACTTTTTTAGGTAATAGCTATGAATTCTCTGCCTATTTCAAGATTGCAAAAACTTTATATTAAAACTTTTGGCTTTAGATTTTATATTTAGTTATATGATCCACTTTGAGTTAATTTTCATATGGTGTAAGGTGTCAAGGTTCATATTTTTCCACGTAGATATCCAGTTATTCCAGCACAATTTGTAGGAAGACTACTCTCTATATTTAAATACCTTGACAGTGTTGCCAAAAAGTAGTTGATTATATGTGGTGGTCTATTTTTGGACTCTATACTGTTCCAATGATCCATATGTCTATTCTTACACAATTACAACATAGTCTTGATTACTGTAGCTTTGTAGTAACTCTTAAAACTAGGCAGTGTAAGTCTCCTAACTTTGCTTTCTTTCCAAAATTATTTTGCCTATCCTAGATTTAAGATTTTTCATATGTATTTTTAGAAACATTGCTAATTTCTACCAAAAAATTTTGCTAGACTTTTGATTGAAGTTATATTGAACCTATATGTTGACTTGTGGAGGGCTGATATCATACCAACACTGAAGTCTCCCTATGGGTGAACATGTTGTATCTCTCCATTTAAATTATATTTTTAATATTTCAACAATGTTTCATAGTTTTCAGTGTTCAAGTTTTTTACATCCTTTGTCAGAATTATGGCTAAATACTCTATGCTTGTGGATGCTACTAGAAATAGCTTTTAGAAAATTCAGTTTCTAGCCCTGACTGGGTGACTCAGTTGGTTGGGGCATCATCCTGTACTCTAAAAGGTCACAGGTTTGATTCCTGGTCAGGGCACATACCTAGGTTGCACATACCCGGTTAGGGTGCATACAGGAGGCAACCAGCTGATGTTTCTCTCTCACATCTCTGTTCTCTTTCTTTCTCTCTTGCTTCTTCTCTCTCTAAAATTAATAAACATGTCCTCAGATGAGGATTAAAAAACTCAATGTCTAATTTATTGTTGCTAAAAGATAGAAATGTAGGCAAATAACCATAAAGCCTTATTTGCAGTGTTTGAAGTAACTAAAGGAAAAAACCACATAAGGCTTGAGGCATGCATTCCCATGCTAATGTTGTCCCAAAGGGGGAGAAAAATTCTACACTTTTAATGTTTAAATCATAGATATAGCCCTGGCCAATGTGTCTCAGTTGGTTGGAGCATCATCCCATAGCCAAAGGGTTGCAGGTTCAATTCCTGGCTGGGGCATGTGCCTGGGTTGTGGATTTGATCCCTAGTCTAGGTATGTTCAATGACTTGTCTGGGCACATATAGGAGGCAACCAATGGATGTTTCTCTCTCTCATTGATGTTTCTCTCTCTCCCTTCCTTTCTCTCTAAAGGCAATGAAAAAAATATCCTTGGGTGAGGATAAAAAAAATTAAGCATAGATATACATATACATATGCCAGTGTATAAAAAATATCACTATAACTGTGGTTAGTTATACTCATATGTATAAATTGCTGCACAGGGATGAAGCAATTATGGAAAAATGTTTTAAAAGGGCTTCTTGAGGAGGGAATAATGAAAAAAGTAATCGGTAAGTGGTTTGGAATGTTGTTCATAGTTTCTGGGATGTACGATATTAAAAACATACAAGTATTGTGCTGAGTATGTTGGCTCCTAATTTCTCTAAACTTCTTATGTATTAATCAGATTCTGGCATGGGAAATTAGTCTTAATGACTTAAACTCAAGACTATATGATTTTAAGAAAGGTTAATTGATACAAATGATAAACATATTTAAATGTCGAACAGCAAAAGTTTAGGTTGGTGAATTTCATTATATTCCTTGGTCTGTACTCTGACTTGCAGTTGAATTACTTGCAAATCAGATTGCTTCTTCAGAGGCTTGCTCTTCAGGTTTACTGGTGTTGATTCAGAGCAGCCTTTGCCTTAGGCCTAACTTAGCCTCACTACTGAGATGTGACCCTTCTAAGAACTCAATCCAATGCTCTCTGTATTAGGAGGTCTTCTCCAAGCCCTGTAAGAATTCTAGAAATTGTTCAGCCCATTGCTTTTTAGTGGTTCTTTTGCTGGTGTCATGGAGTTTCTTCCCTCACACACTCAGATCACATTTTTCCATCAAAGGCTCTAGGGAAATCCTTTGCCTTCTAGAACTCCTGCTCCAGGTAGCTGCCTCCTCTAAAGTCATCTGTCCAGCCAATTTTAGCTGCCTTTGCCTTCCCAAACTCAGACCTTTATCTATACTCAGTGAGACTGATGGACTTTCTTGGGTTCCCACTCCCTGTATTCTAGCCTAGAAATTGCCTCCAGGCCATAAGTTGATACAATTGTGGTGCTCACTTTATTTCCCTTCTCTCTAGGGTCATAGTCTTGTGCTGCCCATTGTCCAATATCTATAAATACTTATTTAATATCTTTAATTTTTAAATTTTTTATGGTAGGAGAGCAATTACTAGCTTTAATAGAACCCAGTAAATATGAATTCAGAGGAAAAATAATGATATATTTAAAGAATGTGAATCCATAAAAGAACATAATAAACTGAAAAAATTATACCAGACAAGAATTAAGAGACAAAACAAAGCAAAAAAAAAATTAAATAAGCCTATACGCATCTTCAAGTAGTTAAGAAATAATGCTCAAACCATGATAATGGAATAATGAGAACGAACTGAAGTTACTGGGTTTGAAAAATAAAATGTGACTGCTTCCAGAAGTATCCCAGACTAGATATGTTGGGAAACTCCCCATGAAAAACATCAGGAAGCTGGATAAATTTTTAAATGTTTTAAAATAACAATGCTGAAACCATAAGCAAGTAAGTCCAGGCTACATTCCCTTCTCCTCCCACAAAAATGAATTGAAATAAGTGTAGTCAATAAGGGTGGAAATGAAGGCTGCCCTAATTACAATGTAAGCTCCATGAGGCAGGGATTTGTGATTGTTTTATTTCTGATGGAGCACAAGCCCAGGAACAAAGCCTGGAACAAAATAAGTGCTGAGCACATATGTGTTCACAAAAGAATGAGTGAATGAACAAATATTCTAGGGCAATGGTGATCCTAAGAACCTAGAACTTTGTGTATTAATAGTTTGTCATACAGGAGGTATAGGACAAGACCTAGCAGACTGGAAGGTTGGAGGACCACTACACATCTTCCTCTAAAGCTGGCCACATTTTTAGTGAAAGAGTTGGCATTAAAAAAAATCCACTTGCCTAAGATGAAGGAATCACCCAGGAAACACATTTATCTACAGTATGATGTCAGGAGGGACCCAGCAACAATCCCCTGAGGATTTGTAACCCCTGACTTTTCCTCACTTGGATCTGGTGTTGAATTTATATTTCCTCAGTGGTCAGAGAAATGTCCATTTGTAAGTAAATTAAAATAGTTGCAAGTGTAGCAGAATCAAACACACTTTTTTTTTAATTGAAGCCACCCCAGATTCAGGCCCCTCATCCTGAAGATTAAACTCAGTCAAATAAGAAATCATAATTTAAAAAATATATACATATACCAAAATCATAAGGAAGCACGCTTCCCTAAATGAAAGTCAGAGGGAACAATGCAAAGTAAATTTAGACTCCAAAGCCTTCAGACACTGGAATTATCTAAAACAAAGTATAAAAAAAAACTATAAATAATTTATTTAAAAATAAGAGATTGAATTAAAAACCAGTAAGAAAAAATAGACTATTACATAGCCAGCCTTGAATAAGAAGCAAATAGAGCCTCTAAAAATAAAGGCAAAAAACTTCAAATTTAGTATTTTATAAGTAGCTAACTAATTCTTTAAATATAAGAATGAAATAAAAATATTCTCAACCATACAAATCTTCATAATTTTTAACATACAATAAAAGTATTCTGTAAAAAATTACCTCAACAAAAAAAGAGAAATAAATCCAAGAGAAAGCAGTGAGATATAGGAAGAAAGAATGAGTAAGTAACTTTGAAAAATCCTATTGTTTTGGATATGTTTGTTTAAATGAAATATATTACTAGAATGTATTTCACCTGAGGTTTCTGTTTATTTGTGTTACTTTTTAATATAGTTACTAGAAAATGAGATTGAGCAAGAACAAAAAGATGTAAGGTCTAAAAGGAAAGAGACAAAACTATCACTGTTCCCTGATGATCTTTATAGAAAATCTACCAGACTCAATAGACAAACTATTCACATATTAAGAGAGTTCAGCAAGATGGTTGAATACAATATTAATTTATGTATATTCTTGTATGAGAAAGAACCATCTACAAAATTTACTAGAAAATGTGATACATTCTACAACAGATTTAGAAAATATCTAGGAATTAACCTAGTGAAAGAGGTAAAAAAAAACTTTATGAAAAAATATTGTAAACTTTATTATACATGGAGAGTTATAGCATATTCAGGCAACAAATTATGCTGATTTTGACCTAGGTGGTAGTGTTGGCAGGTAGTTCAATTCTGGACATATTTTAATGGTATAGTCAACAAAATTTTCTGAATAATTGGATGTGAAGTTTGAGAGAAGAAAAGGAGTTAAGGAAAGATCTAGAATTTTTGTTCTGAACAACAAAAGAACATAATTGCCCTTTAGGGGGGAGACTATGTGGAGTGGATTTGGAAGGAAAAATTGAAAGTTTGTTTATAGACATATTAAGTTTGAGATGTATGTTGGGCATCCAAGTGGTGATGTTGCAGATGCAGTTGAAGATGAGTCTGGAGTTAAGGAAAGAAGTGCAGGCTGGAGATAAATACCAGGAAGTCATTAGTGAATAATTGGTATTAATATTAGAGTCACAAGACTGATTGAGTTCACAGAAGGAGTGACAGATAGAAAATATCCAAGGGTTGAGCCTTGGAGCCTTCCAACATGGCCAGAGAGGAAGAATGAAAATAAGGAGAGAGCAGCATCAAGTGAAAATGCTTCCTAGAGGAGGGTGAGGTCACATTTTAAGTTATAGGTAGAGTAAAATAAGGGCTTAAAATTAATTGTTTGGTTTAGGAATATGGAAATCATCAATGAATTGAAAATAAGCCATTAACATTAACAAATTCTATTAGCTTTACTTTTAAAATATGTTTGGTGGGGCAATATCATGTTTGGAGTAGGCTTGAGGGAGCATGAAAGGAGAGCATTTAGAGGGAGTGAGTATAGACAATATTATAGAGGAGTTTAGCTGTAAAAGAAGAAAAGTGAGGTTTTAGGAAGGAGAAGAAAATTCAAGATAGGATGTTGTTTTCTTTCTTGTAGCATGTAAGGGAGAACTAATGCAATACTGGTACTGCGATGAATTAGATACATCAGAGAGGGAAAAGTGATAATGAAGATGAGAGATAAGGGTGTTAAGTAGAGGAGGAAGATGGGATCAAGTGTTCAGATGGAGGGGTTAGCATAGATGTTCTCGTTCTTTCATTATTCAATCACCGAGAGTTATCCATGACTCCCCATCTTCTCCACCCCACCCCATATGTAACTCATTAGCAAATTTTATCAGCTCTACTTTCAAAGTATATTAGGATCTGACCACTTCTTAATATATCCATTATGACCACCATTCTCTCTTACCTGCTCACCTGAATTGTTACTTTACTTGCTCTCCTGGATGTCAGTCTTCCCCTACCCTTATTCTTCTCACAGTATTCAAATAGTTTAAATACATAAGTCAGAGCATATTACTCTCTAGCTCAAAACTCTCCAATATAATGCCTGAGAACTGACACTCCTCAATTTCAAGATTTACTACAAAGCTATAGTAATTAAGAGAGTGTGGTATTGATGAAAGAATAGACAAATAGATCAATGGAACAAAACAGAGAGACCAGAAATAGACCCATGTAAGTATAGTCAACTGATATTTCAACAATGGAGCAAAAACAATGCAATGAAGAAAAGAAAGCCTTTTTCACAAATGGTGCTAGAACAGTTGGACAGTCACTGTGAAGAAAGGAATCTAGACACAGATTACAGCCCTTACAAAATTAACTAACAGCCTTCACAGAAATTAACTCAGAATGGATTGAAATATAAAATGTAAAAGTATAAAAACTCCTAAAAATAATCCAAAAGAACCTATGCACCTCAATGTTCATAGCAGCACCATTTACAATAGCCAAGTGCTGGAAGCAACCTACTGAAGTGCCCATCAGTAAATGAGTGGATCAAAAAACTATGGTACATTTACATGATGAAATTCTACACAGCAGAAAGAAAAAAGGAGCTCCCACCCTTTGCAACAGCATGGATGGAACTGGAGAGCATTATGCTAAGTGAAATAGGCCAGGTGGTGAAAAACAAATACCATATGATCTCACCTTTAACTGGACCATAATCAACAAAACAAACAAGCAAGCAAAATATAACCAAAGACATGGAAATTAAGAACAAACTGACAGTAAGCAGAGAGGAAATGGGAGGGGATAATGGGGGAAAAGGGTGAAGCATTTACAAGAACAATTATAAAGGACACATGGACAATAAAAAGGAGGAGTGGAAACAGGGTAGGGATGGGGGGAAGGCAGAAAACTATTTGAATGACAATAAAAAAAATTTTAAATATAAGAGAAAACCTAGATGACCTTGGATATGGAGGTGACTTTTAGATATAAAATCACAGACATGATCCATGAAAAAATAGTTGATAATTTTAATGGACTTCATTAAAATTAATACATCTGCTCTATGGAAAACAATGTCATGAGACTAAGAAGCCAAGCCACAGACTGGGAGAAAATATTTGTGAAATAATATATCAGATAAAAGACTGTTATCCAAAATATATAAAGAACACTTAACATTCAACAATAAAAATACAAACAACCTGATTTTAAAAACTGTGTTAAAATCCTTAACAGATACCTAACCAAAGGAGATATACAGATGGCAAATAGCATATGAAAAAATGCTTTATGTCATATGTAATCAGGGAAATGAAAATGAGAACATTGAGCTATCACTACATTTCTATTAGAATAGCCCAAATTCCAAACACTGACAACACCAAATGCTACTGAGGATATGGAGCAACAGGAACTCTCTTTCATTACTGGTGGGAATGCAATATGAAACAGCCACACTGAAAGACAGTTTGGCAGTTTCTCACAAAACTAAACATACTTTTACCATATGATCAAATAACCATGCTCCTTGATGTTTACCTGAATGAGGTGAAAACTTCTGTTTACACAAAAACCTGCACAAGGATTTATATAACAGCTTTAATTATAGCTGCCAAAACCTGGAAGCAAACAAGATACTTTTCAGTAGGTGAATGGATAAATAAACTGTAGTACACACAGAAAATGGGATATTATTCAGTGCTAAAAAGAAATGAGCTATCAAGCCACAAAAAGACATGGAAGAAACTTATATGCTTATTACTAAGTGAAAGAAGCCAACCTGAAAAGGCAACATACTGTATGATTCTAATGCTATGACATTCTGGAAAAGGCAAAACTATAGAGACAGTAAAAACATAAATGATTGTCAGGAGATGGGGGGAGGGAAGAATGAATAGGCAGAACACAAAGGATTTTTAAGGTAGTAGAACTATTATGTATAATACTATAATGGCAAATACACATTATTATACACTTGTTCAAATCATTAGAATGTACAACACCAAAAGTAAACCCTAATATAAACTATGGGCTTTGGGTGATAATGTTGCATCAATGTAGGTTCAGCCATTGTAACATACGTACCAGTCTGGTGAAAGATGTTGATAATGGGGAGGCTGTGCATATGTAGGGGCAGGGGTGATATTGGAACTCTCTGTGCTTTCTGCTCAATTTGCTGTAAATCTTAAAACTACTCTAAAAAATAAAGTCTACAAAAGACAAACAAACTCTCTAATGGATAGAATCAAACTCAATTTCCTTACACTGGCTTTTGGGATCTTACATAGTACCCTTGATCTAATTTCTTATTTTTACCCCATGACTCCCTGCCCTCTAGTCACTTAGCCTTTTAGCTTTACCAGGGGCATTTACTCAAACCAGTGCCAGATTGAGCCATGGCTCACTCCCTCAGTTCATTCAGCTATCTGCTCAAATGACATGTCTTGATGAGACATTTCCTGACCTATTGCCTTATTTAAACATGATCACCTGTTAAATCTTTCTGTTTATCTTACTTTATTTTTCCTTACAGCTTTAACACTGACTATATGTGTATGTGTGAGATATGTATATATGTATATATATGTATTTATGTATTGACCATGTTTTGGTTAATATCTGCACTAGATTATAAATGACATGAGAATAGACATTTTCTGTTTTCTTCACCAAGGTACCACTATTTATTCAAAGATTAAGTGAACAAATGGATAAATAAATGACTGAATATAGCAATGTAGATAGAGCTTACAAACATTGTATTAAGTGAAAAATGAAGAAACAATGAAAAGTGTAGCACGATGCTTTTTACATAAATTTTAAGTGCAAGTTTCAAGGACATTAAAAGGGGAAATAGAGTCTTCTTAACAAATGGTGCTAGAACAGACTTCTGGCCAAGATGGAGGTGTAGGAAGACACACTGTGCCTCCTCACACAACCAAAGGAAGGGCAACAACAAACTTAAAAACAAAAAAACAATCAGAGCTAACAGAAAATTCAACTCTATGGAAGTCCAACAACCAAGGAATTAAAGACAACACATTCATCCAGACCGGTAGGAGGGGTGGAAATGGGCAGCTGGATGTAGAGGATTCTCGGCAAGGTGGCAGCTGGTGGACAGAGCAGTACCACATTCATGTGCAGATAAACCAGGAGGAACAACTGGGGAGTGACACAGACCTCCCAACCCAGGCTTCCAGTGCAAGGAAATAAAGCCTTGAAGCCCCTGACTGAAAACACCTGTGGAGGTTGCAGTGGTGGCAGAAGAAACTCCCAGCCTCATAGGAGAGTTTGTTGGAGAGACCCACAGAGTCCTTGAATGTACCTGAACTCACCCACTGGGAATCAGCACCAGAAGGGCCCAATTTGCTTGTAGGTAGTAGGGGGAAAGTGACTGAAATCTGGCTGCGAGTGGAGCAAGAGCCATTGTTCCCTCTCAGACCCCTCCCTCACATACAGCATCACAACAGCGATGTGGGTTGCCCTACCCTGGTGAACACCTAAGGCTCTTCCCCTTACTACCTAAAAGGTATGCTGAGACAAAAAAAAAAAAAAAAAAAAAAAAAAAAAAAAAAAAAAAAAAAAAAAAAAAAAAAAAAAAAAAAAAAAAAAAAAGGAACAGATCAAAGCTCCAGAAAAATACAATTAAGCAATGAAGAGATAGTCAACCTATCAGACGCACAGTTTAAAACACTGATGATCAGGATGCTCACAAAATTGGTTGAATATGGTCACAAATTAGAAGGAAAAATGAAGGTTATGCTAAGTGAAATAAAGGGAAATGTACAGGGAACCAACAGTGATGGGAAGGAAACTGGGATTCAAATCAGTGGAGTGGACCAGAATGAAGAAAGAAACATCCAATTAGAAAAGAATGAAGAAACAAGAATTCAAAAAAGTGAGACTTAGGAACCTCCAAGACATCTTTAAATGTTCCAACATCCGAATTATAGGGGTACCAGAAGAAGAAGAGGAAGAGTAACATGTGGAAAGTTATTTGAACAAATAATAAAGGAGAACTTCCCCATTTAGGCAAAGGAAATGGACTTCCAGGAAGTCCAGGAAGCTCAGAGAGTCCCAAAGAAGTTGGACCCGAGGAGGAACACACCAAGACACATCATAATTACATTACCCAAGATTAAAGATAAAGAGAGAATAAGATTATCATTTAAGAAAACAGCAAGAGAAAAGGAGACAGTTCCCTACAAAGGAGTTCCCATAAGACTGTCAGCTGATTTCTAAAAGAGACCTTGCAGGGAAGAAGGGGCTGGAAAGAAATATTCAAGGTCATGAAGGGCAAGGACCTACATCTAAGATTACTCTATCCAGCAAAGCTATCATTTAGAATGGAAGGGCAGATAAAGTGCTTCCCAGATAAGGTCAAGTTCAAGGAGTTCATCATCACTAAGCCCTTATTATATGAAATATTAAAAGGAATTATCTAAGAAGGAGATACAAAATATGAACAGTAAAATGACAAAAAACTCAGTTATTAATAACTGAACCTAAAACTAAAACAAACTAAGCAAACATTTAGAACAGGAACAGAATCACAGAAATAGAGATCACATGGAGGGTTATCAGCAGGAGAGTGGGGTGAGGAGAGAGAAAAAGGTACAGAGAATAAGTAGCATAAATGGTAGGTAGAAAATAGACAGGGGGAGGTTAAGAATAGTATAGGAAATGTAGAAGCCAGATAACTTATATGTACAACCCATGGACATGAACTAAAGGGGGGGAATGTGGGTGGGAGGGGGTGTGCAGGGTGGAGGGGAATAAGGGGTGGAATGGGACAACTGTAGTAGCATAATCAATAAAATATATTTAATATAAAAATGGTGCTAGAACAACTGTATGAAAAAATATTAACCTCAACCCTCATCTCATACAAATAAAAATGAACTAAAGATGCATCATATATTTAAACATAAAAGCTTAATATATAAATCATCTAGAAAAAATACAGGATATCTTAAAAAAATACAGAATATCTTCATAAAATTAGGTGACTATAGGCAAGGATTTCTGAGGTAGTAGAAAAAAAGCACCAACCATAAAACAAAAACCAAAAATCTTGACACAACAGAATTCCTTAAATTTTTTTAAGTCTGCTTATCAAAAGATATTATTAAGAAAATAAAAAGTCAATCTATACACTAGGAGAAAATATTCCCAGTACTTGAAATTAAAATATGTAATAGAACTAAAAATCAACAATAAAAATGTAAATAATCCAATTTTTAAAATGGGAAAAGATCTAGATTATTTATAACAGAAGACGTACAAATGGCCAGTAAGCACATGAAAAGTTACCCAATATCAAAAATAATTAGGGAAATGCTGATTAAAAATATAATGAGATACTCTTACACACCCACTAGTATAAGATGTTCACATTTTACTGGTGGCAATGTCCAATGGCAAAAACAATTTGGAAAGCAGTTTTCCAGTTTCTTAGGAAGTTAAACATATACTTCCCCAATAACTCAGCATTTCCACTCCTAAGTATTTAACCAAAAGGAATGAAAACATACATCCACATGAAGACTGTGTTACCAAACAGCAAGTGGGGTCCAGCTGCCCACCGCCACCCTCCAGGCAAAATCCCAGGGGCAAAGGTTTGGTGATAAAGGAAAGGAGTCTTTTTTCAAAAGCTTCACAATTTCAGAATAGCAGCTTTCAACGTGCTTTAGTCACTTAAGACTATCAATGAAGGCTAAACTCTTTAACACCTGACTTCTCAATCATTCCCCCAGTTAGTTTTAATCATCTTATTTCTATAGGGCAGAGGTGTCAAATTCATTTTCACCGGGGTCCACATCAGCCTCGTGGTTGCCTTCAAAGGGCTGAATGTAATTTCAACTCCTTAACAGTTAAGGAGTAGTTACATTTATACAGTCATAGGGTTAGTTTACAAACTAAAACAACATAAGATACAAAAACTACATAATTTTGGAAGAATGGCAGGCTTCTGCCTCACAGCTTGTCCCTTCTAGAACACCCAAAGAAGAATAACCCTGCCACCCTCTGCAAGGCCAGCCTGATCCTAGGCTACAGCCAGAGTTCCTTCCCATCCAAAATACCATCTATTGGGAAATGCAGGCAGCTACGGCACAATCATCCAGGCATCCTTGAGGAAGCACAATGGAGAGCCCAAGGCCCAGCCAGAGAGCCCTTGTTTTATTTCAAATCTTCTCGTCCCTAATTGCTGTGCTCTGGAGACATTTAGATTCTCAGCCAATCCCATCCTAGACTGTTTATCGTTGCCTCAGGAAACCTCCTCCTAAGGCTCCTCCTTACTCCTCACCAGTGATCTGATCAGATCTCTTTATGTCAAAAGTGCACAAATGTTCATAGCAGCTTTATTCATAACAGTCCAAAAGTGGAGCCAGTGCAAATGTTCATGAACTAATGAATGGATAAAGTATATGCACTCCTGCAATGGAGTACTGCTCAGCAACACAGGGAGTGAACTATATGGATGACCCTCAAAAACATTAAGTTGCATGAAGAAAGCCAGAATGATTCCTTTTCTTGAAGAAGAGGCAAAACTAATGTGGGGTGTAGAAATCTTAACAGTAGTTGCCTCCAGAGGGTGGGGATTGACTAGAAGGTGGAATGAAGGAACTTTTGAGGGAGATAAAAATGTTCTATATCTTGATTGGGGGAGTGGTTATACTTGTATAGACATTTGTCAAGAATGCATCAAACTGTACAGTTAAGATCTGTGTATTTAATGAAAGAAAATTATAGCTGCAAAATACCTACATATAGAATAATCCTCATGCAGGACATGAGGATGTCACACAAAATATATTATAAAAATAATAAAATAAAATAAATAATAAAATGCAAACTCAGAGACTGTTGAAGATATGCTATGAAATGAGAAGAATAACTACATGCACATAAAAGTTGCACCTGAGATGAGAAAAGAAGGCATACATGCAGAAAGGAAGTTAGGAAGGCAGAAAAGAAGAAAGAGAGGGAGGGAAAGGAAAATAGAAAAGATGTATAGGAAGAAACAGTAATAAAAAGGTAAGAGAGAGAGGGAGGGAGGGAAGGAAAGAGAGAGAGTGGGAGGAGGAGAACTAACTGAATACTTTCCTTGTATTGCCCATTCTTTCTTTCTGTTTGTTCTCACTCCTTAACCAGACCATAAGCCTTGGGAGGGAGGGACTTTCTGTAAATCCTTGCACCTGTTAGTAGCCAGATGCATTAACTGGCTGCTGGTTAATAAGCCTCAAGAAACTGTATATCAAACAGCAGGTGTGCATTTTGTAGCACAGGCAGCCCTTTTATTGGTACTCAAGAGAGGAGAGCCCTGGTAGCATTTTACTGGAAACACTTTTAAGGCAGGAGCCTTTGTGATCTCAAGAACGAGGGCTCCCTCAGGTCTCCACATGACCCTTTCATGATCAAGAGGGACCTCTAGGAAGCCTCAGTCTGACTCACTGCAGGTGCACAGGTGCAGATTTAAAATACAGTGCGCATATCGCTTCCACAGGACTCATCCCACAGAGACACCACCTGGCTCGAGCCTTCCCTGGCTCTCACTCAGGCCTGCCATTTCCCTGCATGGGGGCATCACATTTGTTGCTCCATTCCGGCAGTTCTGTGCTCCCCTTCTAGACTCACGTGTTAGCTCCTGTCACCCCTGCTTCAGTTCTGTTGGGCTCAGCAGTCAATTAGTGAGCTCCTTCCCCATGCCAGCCCCAGGTTAGTCACTGGGTAGGGTTACCAGGACAACTGAGTCTAGCCTCTCAGGGAGCTTAGGGTCTAGAGTTGAAGACAGAAACAGAGAGAATTTCAAAATGATGTGGCAAATGCTAAGAGAGTCAGCAGCCCTGTGGTTCCAGGGAAGGTTTCTGGGATCTGACGCCTGAGCTGAATCTTGGAGCTCATAGGCTTTACTCTTCTTACAGTTCAGTCGTAAGCAATGATGCTGCTCCTCCCTGGACATTCCCAGGCCCGCAGGGTCACCTGTACTCTGGCAGCCCCTGATCCTGACCACCGACTCCACACATTCATCACAAAGACTTTAATGATGGGGGAAAGGGTCAGGGAGAGGGGCAAACTGTCCTCCAAGCTTCTAGCTTCTTCCAGCTGGCCTAATAACCTAATCAACGTGACACAGATTAACAAGAGAAAATAACCAAATTTAATGACATACATATGTATGGAAATCCCGTAAACCTGAGAAAGTCAGAGAGCCCACATGTATGAGAGGTGCAGAAACAGAAAGGGAAAATAAGGCATATCTAACATTCTGAGCTAAGGGTGAGGTTAGGCACCTTGGAGCTTCGAAGGGAAGGAAGGTCATTTTAGGAAGGTAAGAACAGACTCTGAATAAATAGAAGTTTGCCCTGCCCTATATAGATAGGTCATTAAAATTTATCTCTGGTAATAACTCTTATTATGTTCAAGGCCCCAAATTTAAATTCTGTAAGGGAGAGGTCAAAGTTTCTCTGGAGCCTCACAGGGTTTGGATTGCCCTCAGCTCAAAATAATTCACATGCCAAAGTGCCACATCTAGAGGAGGCCTGTTCTGGACCCTTCGTCAGCGTTGCCCTAAGACCCTTCATACCTCACATGAACTACCATGAGCCACAGAACCAGAAGACACAGGATCAAGTCCCAGTCCCATCTGTTAATAGCTGGATGGCTTACGACGATTTACTTAACATCCCTTGGCATGAATTTCCCCATCTCTAAAATGCGGCCAGTAACACCCTCCTCAGAAGCTGGTCTCGAGGATTGAGGAGGTCATGTTTTAGCACTCAGAGCCCCAAAGGTGGCACATGGTGTAGTAAACACCATCTTCCTGCTTTCCTCTTCTTCAGGGGGTAAAACAGGATTTTCAAACTGAGCCTCACAGAAGCCTTCAGTTGCAGCTGCAGGCGGCCCGCTGGCTGGCAGTCAGGGTGTTCCAAGGGGAAGCACCCTCCACCGCTTCCTGAGAGCAGGAATGCCCTCTTTTAAGTCATGTGAAGACATTATTTATACATTTAATTTCTCTTTTATTCTATCTGCAAATTACATTCTCATTGTCATCTGTAGAGGTAAATTTATTCCCACACATAATAAAAAATTACCAGAAATCAAAAAAGTATAAGTATTGTCACCTATGGAGAGGAAATTTATTACATTTTTTACAATGACAGAAACAGAGAGAGAGAAGTGATTCATGTCTCCCAAACCTCTGTCTCTACTATCTTCTACTTCAACATTAATTGATACTTATTCATATCACCTCCACTTTAACATATCTCAAGTGAAATGCATTCTAAAGCCCTGGTTCTATAATTCCAAAGTATGAAAACATTCTAGGTATTCTGTCTAGGTTATTAACAGAAAATCAATTCACTGAGAGTCAATTCATCTAAGAATCATTTCCATAATGATCAATCTGTCAATTTTCCTAACTTGTAAATTACAGCCATTTATTACAGATGCATGGCAGGGCCCAAGAGAGCCATGGGGAGTCAGGACTCCTGGGATCTGGGGCCTCAAGTTCTCCTTTGCTCCTCACCCCTGCTTTCTCTGCTCTTCTATCTTCTCCTCTGTCTGTCTACAAAGGCAATTAACCCCTAAATGTAACAGCTTAAAATAACAATAACCATTTATTACCTCACATGGTTCCTGTGGGTCAGGAATTCACAGTGGATGAGCTGGGTGAAGCTGGAGCACTGCCTTCCCAGATGGCGTGCTGTAATGTGCCTGACAATTAGCTTTTTTTATTGTAATTTAAGTGCCTGACTTTAAGCTTTTGATTGCTGTGCATCTATTCAAAGACCTCCATCTCCAGACGAGATCAGGCACATTCAGAGTGGTATGGCCGTAGACACATCCATCACATTGCCAACTACACAACTAGATAAAGAGCCAGGCTGAAGTTCCCTTTTTTAGAAAGCTCTGAGTAACGAAGAAAACAACAGACTCCGCTTGAGTGATCCCACCTTTCCCTTCACCAACAAAAGCATGAACCTGAGAAATCCTAGCCCTCCAGCCTCTACTCCAATAAGGCAAATCTCAGGTTCTCTCTCTCTCTCTAGTTCTCTCTCTCTCTAGTTCTCTCTCTCTAGTTCTCTCCCCCCCCCCCATGATTTCACTGTGTGACCCTGGCATGCTCGTGCCCCTTCTGAACTTGTAAATAATAGACCTTGGTTTTCCGAAGTTCCGTGATGGCTGTTGCTGAGGTGCGTTTTGCTATAATAATAGGAACCACAAGGGCTGGTCCAGCCACAGCCTTGGCTCAGGTTGGAAATGTCTGGTGAGCTCACTGGAAGTGTGGGCCCAGCTGTGGGCCACCCCCTGGCATTCCCAGTTGATAACATCCCTGTGGGTAGGCTGCAGTGGACCCAAACCCTCATTCACATGGCTGCTGGCAGGAGGCCTCAGTTCCTCTCCACATGCACCTCTCCCTTGGACTGCTGAGTGTCCCACAACATGGCATTGAAACTGGCAGTCAACAATAAACCTGTTTAAGTATTAGATCACAGAATCTAATGATACAGTTATAGGCTTTAACTACATGTTTCAATTGCTTTGGTTATCACATAGTTTATAGTCAGAGATTAAGAAAATATGTTAGTTATATTCTGAAGGCCTTCCTGGAAAGCAACTTCCAGCAGAAATGTTTAAAAGTACACTTTGCCTGAAATAATAGAAAAATGTAGCTATTTAATCACAAAAATGATGGTTGAAAGAATGGCAATGGTCACAACATGTCTAGTTTCTTCTACCTTTTGCTTTAAAGATAACATCACTGATTCACAATTATGAAGTATTTTGCACAATCTTTGTATTTCCTGCCCAGCACCCCTTGTTTTCATAACATAATGAAGTTGCCGATGTATTGTTTCTTTGTCCCGCAGGAGGAGGTAACCCATGCTCACAAGGAGTATGGCTTTGTCTTGCAGAAGGAATGAATGCCTTTATGGAAATTGTGACCAGCTACTGCTGCCAAGGGGTCTGGTTGGATTTCCTGTCAGTTCCCCGAAACTCCCCCTCTCTTGAGTCCCAAGGCACACAAAATGTTTTCCAAGTATATTTTATTATTATGTTATTGTAATTGTCCCAATTTTTTCCCTTTGCCCCACTCCACCTGGTACACCCCTTCCCTCCAGCAATCCTTCCCCACTTAGTTCATGTCCATGGGTTGTGCGTGAAAGGTCTGTGGCTTCTCCCTTTCCTATACTATTCTTAACATCCTCCTGTCTATTTTGTTCCTACCAATTATGCTTCTTAATCCCTGCACCATTTTCCCCTTTCTCTTCCTCTTCCTCTCAGCTGATAACCCTCTAAATGGTCTCCATACCTATGATTCTGTTCCTGTTCTGGTTGCTTGCTTAGTTTGTCTTTGTTTTTATTTTTTAGATTGAGTTGTGAGTTTATTGTCATTGTACTGTTCACAGTTTTGATTTTCTTTTTCTTAAATAAGTCCCTTTAACATTTCATGTAAAGTAGCTTGATGATGATGATGAACTCTTTTACCTTGTCTAGGAAGCACTTTATCTGCCCTTCCATTCTAGATGATAGCTTTGCAGGATAGAGTAATCTTGGTTGTAGGTCCTTGCTTTTCATGACTTTGAATACTTCTTGTCAGTCCCTTCTTGCCTGCAAAATTTCTTTGGAGAAATCAGCTGATAGTCTTATGGGAACTCCTTTGTAGGCAACTCCCTGCTTTTCTCTTGCTGCTTTTAAGATTCTTTCTTATTATTTAACCTTTGACATTTTAATTATGATGTGTCTTGGTGTGGTCCTCTTTGGGTCTAATTCGATTGGGACTCTATTTGCTTCCTGGACTTGCATGTCTATTTCCTTCGCCAAATTAGGGAAGTTTTCTTTCATTATTTTTTCAAATAGATTTCAAATTTCTTGCTCTTTCTCTTCTCCTTCTGGCACCCCTATGATGCAAAAATTAGACCTCTTGAAGTTGTCGCAGATGCTGCTTATACTACCCTCATTTGGGGGGATTCTTTTTTCTTCTTGTTGTTCTGATTGGTTGTTTTTTGCTTCCTTATGTTCCAACTCATTGATTTGATCTCAGCTTCATTCACTCTACCATTGTTCCCCTGTAAATTGTTCTTTATTTCAATTAGTGAGTCCTTTGTTTCTGACTAGATCTATTTTATACTGCTGAGTTCCTCATTAAGTTCCCTGAGCATCCTTATAATCAGTCTTTTGAACTTTGCATCTGATAGATTGCTCCATTTCTTTTAGCTCTTTTCCTGGAGTTTTGATCTGTTCTTTCATTTGGGCCATGGTTTGTTGTTGTTGTTGTTTGGTCCCCTCATTTTGGCAGCATCCCTGTGTTTGTTTCTAAGTATTAGGTAGAGCTGCTTTGGCCCTGTGTCTTCATAGTATGCCCTAATGTAGTAGGTGTCCTATAGGGTCCAGTGGCACAACCTCCCCATCACCCAAGCTGGGTATTACAGGGATGCCCTTTGTGTGGGCTGAGTACACCCTCCTATTGTAGTTGAAACTTGGTTGCTGTTGGCAAATCAATGGAAAAGATTTACCCAGGCCAGTCAGCTGCAAGGACTGGCTGTGACCACTTACCACCAACCTCTGCCCTCCATGGAGGATCAGCTGTGCAGGGGCAGGGTGGTGGTGCTCTGAAGTAGTCTGTAGCCATTCACTGGGTGCATAGGCTTTGGGGTTTCCCAGGTGGGCCAGGCCAAGGTCAGCACCCACCTGTGCTTTGCTCAGGGCCACCCTGCATGACCTATAAAGCAATCTGAGAAGGCTGGGTTTAGGGAGATTCTCAGGCAAAGCCAAACTGTGAGATTAATCTGGCTGCTGCTAGTGCCCAGCCTAGAGCTCACTGAGGCCAGCTGTTGTTTGTTTGATAGGAGTTAGGAAGCTGTGAATCATGAGCCAAGACCAGCCATTCATACAGAAAAGCAACTTGGGTGGGCCTATAATTTGGGTAGGCAGTGTCTCTGGGGACCTCCAAGGTGGGTCAAACAGTGTTAGCCAGGTTGATGGAATCTCCAATATGGCACCAGCCTGCGAGCTTCATGGCTTTGCAGAGGGAGGGCTCAGAAAAGGGACAATGGCCTCTGCTTGCCCCGATGCCAGACACTTCAGCCTCCCCCAGTATGCCACTGGTGTCCTTCAAGCTGCTACTCGGGCACTGGAGCTCAGAGGAAGTGAGTCTGAATAGATGAGTCTGTGTGTGGGTTCTTTAAGAGGAACTGCTTGGGGCTCCAGAAGTTTCTTCCACCAATTTAATCCCCACTGTTTTTTGCAGCCAGAAATTGTGGGGATATATCTTCCTGGCACTGGAACCCTAGGCTGCGACACCTGGTGTGGGGTTGGCCTGCCTGCTCCTGAGACATCTCTCCCAAATTTGTATCTACCACATGTGTGAGAGACCAACCCATTCCCCTACTGTTTCCCCTTCTACCAGTCTTGGTGTATGCGGTTTCTTTAATTTTGTACTCATCAGACTTCGATTCAACTTGGTTTCTGATGGTTCTGAGTGATGGTTGTTCTCTATTTCAGTTGTACTTTTGATGTGGTTGTGGGAAGAGGCAAGCCACGTGCTTCCATCTTGACTGGAAGCTTTGCCACTCAAAATCTTATTACTTCTGTTTCCTGGGGAAAGTCAGATTTGACAGATCTTGCTCTCCTGTCCTCTTACTTTGGCCAAATCAAATACAGCTTTCTCTGTCTCTGAGTACCAGTGTCTTGGGATTTGGCTTTAGCTATGCGTTGGATACATGAGTCTGAATTTGGGATAGCAACAGCAAATCTATCCTACAGTGAATCATCCACGAAAGAGTAAGTTAACAATAACCATGTATTATATCATGGAGTTCCTGACATTCCTTAAAATGAGAATGAGATGACTGCAGTGTCATTTCCAAAACATCCTATTGGGTGCAGGGGCCATTTTTATCCCATGTAGGAGGGGGCTGCACAGGGTGGGGCAGAGGGCACCTGGAGGTAGAGCTCACTGGAGACTGGCTCCCAGTCTCCCCTCCCTCAGATCCTCAGCCATAGCCTCAATTTCCTCTCTGCCCCAGACTTTCCTCCTGTCTGCCTCTCAGACACTTCCCATGTCTGCCCTCCAGCCTCTCCTTTTTCTGGGACCAGCAGCCTGGCAAGGTCTAGCACTCATTCTCCCCTCCATCTCCACATGCCCAGCTTCCTTCTGCCAAGCTCAAGGCCTCCTCCCTGCCCGCTTGCCTTCAACTACAGCAAGTAGCTGATGCCAAAAAATGACATTCCTTAAAATAAGAACGAGTCAACTCAAATCTATTTGAAATTGCCAAATCTATTGAAGACATTCTAAATCTATTGCTAGGAGTTTTATAAAATTGCAGGAATGGTCTTTAAAATGTGAAAATATGTGAATATTTGCAAACAGGAAATGACTACATAAGGAATTAGAAAGAAATAAGTAAAACTTAAAATTTTCCCATGTAAAACATCAGAATTTTACTCATGTGCATACAAGGAATATGTTAAAATTCACTGATTATCATCAGCATAAATTTTTTTTCTCCTTAAAACAAGCTGGTTGTAAATAGATAAACTGAGCAATGGTCATCCCAGAATCTCTCCTTCACAAGTTGGCTTTAGAGAACTGGCCTGCACAGAGTAGCCTCCCATTTTGGCTGTGAAATCTATGTCAGCTTCCAGGTGTCGTTTTGGATTAATGCCTTGAACACACCACCTCTCCAGCCAGGTGCTTCAGCTCCCATCCCCCGCCCCGCCTAACCACCAATCCTTAAATATGCTGCAACCTATCCCTTCAGACCAAGTTGTTCACTTTCTTAAGTCAAATCTAGCCCCCAGGTAAAGCACTAATGGGTTCCACTGACAATATCACAGCAGCTTAATTCTCACAGCAACCCTATGATACAGGGACCATCATTCTTCACACAGGTCACACAAGCGGATGAGAGAATATTCAAACCTTAGTCTATCCAGTTCAAGGCCAAATGTGGCCAACTGACCATTCCCTCCCCTTCTGACTATACATGGGAGAATTGCCTCCTTTTCAATGACTTTGGTTCTGTAGTTCATGGGCTTCTGGCTACTGGAACCCCAGGGAGGGGCTGTGTGACTTGTGATGAGAACTCCAGGTTGGGCAGAGTGGTGGATTTGCCTTTGAGGAGAGACCTCTTTCCTAATATCTTCTTAACTGTATGCACTGTGACTGCAGGGCCCTAGGCCATCATCTGCCAACCAGAAATGGTTAGTAAGTGACCAGTGGACATCAGAGGCCTGCCCATTCAGCCTGTGATCCCTAAGCAGCCCACATATCCCGCCTGTTCTAGAGGGTCCTCACTGGGGCCAGCAGAGCCCAGCACTCATCTGCAGTAGCTTTCTCTTCTGGGGTTGCAAAGGCTGACTAATCAGTTGCTCTCTGGAGAGGAAAGAGAATGAATCAGTTAAAAGGAAATGTCAAGCCACCAGTGAGAAAAAAGGAAAAAATAAAACCCTTTCAATCTCTTCTTTTACTCTCTCTTTATTCTACTTTTCTCCTGCTCTCTTCACATTCTTTATTCCTTTCTCCGTCGTCTCTCCATCTCACTATCTCTGGGTGCCTCTTTCAATTTTTCAGTTTTTCTTGTGAGTCTGTCTATCTCCTCTGGGTTTTCCTTGGAGGTCAGACACAATTTGACTCTTCCTTTGGGTCCTCGGTGCATTGACTGACAGTAGAGACCACCAACAGTCAGAGTAAAGAGAATCACAGCTGTGTCACCAAACTGCACAGTATGGTTCTTAGGAGGCTACACCCACCTCACCCAACTAGAATTGGGAGACATCCTTGGATGTCTATGCCATTGCTTTGCTGACCTCTAGGCAAGTAAAGCAGATGACAACAGGGGTTGTCTGAAGCAGAGAAGAGCCTGGAGGTTTGAGGCTCTGGGACTACAGGAATGCACCTGCTGGGGTTCTGGTTTTGCAGAGAACCCTGAGGGCAGGCTTCAGTTTTCCAGCCCTATAAAACATAACAGAGCTACACTGACATCATGCAGGGCTGCATGGATGGCCAGTGTTGTTTGTAGGTGGTGCCCCAGAGGCTACTCTGTATTTACAGAGAAATGGGCAGGGGAAACCAGATCAGCCCATGGACTTGTCTCAGGCAGCCCTGAGGGATTCACAGTGTGAAGAACTGGCAGGGCATTCACTCTGTGCTCCTTTTGTACAAGGGAGCAGTGACAAGGTAGCAGTGGGCAGTAATGAGGCATCCCTGTGAGTGTCTTCTGAGAACACAAAAGTATATCACAGGGCCAAAAAGGGCACTTAGAGCAAACTAACCCCCACCCTCAATGAAAAATCATAAGCACCTAATTTTTTATTAAAAATATATAATTTAAAATATTTTTCCTATTCATTAAGCATTATTTATTCCTCTGAATATAACTGCTGGCTCTATAATACCCTAGGAGTGTATTTTCAGCCACTATAAATATTTTGAATGAGGCAGTCATCAAATTTTCACTTTGGAGGTTATTTCTCGAATCTGTCTCATGCTTCCACGAAGACAGCTCATTTTTTCCTGGAGTGGCTCTGGCTCTTTTTCATTTCTCTCTCTTTCTTCCTCCCTCCCTCCCTCCCTCCCCCTCTTTCTTTCTTTCTTTCTTTCTTTCTTTCTTTCTTTCTTTCTTTCTTTCTGGGAAGACAACTAGCTAGCTTATTATACCCTAGTAGGAAGGGTCTATTGCATTCCTAATTTACAGTGACGTGTTTTGTGGTGCTGACTGAAACAGGTGATGGAGGGAGGTGGTGAGCTGTAAGAAACCTCAGCAGAAGAGCAAATGATCTGAGGAAGAGGAAATGGAATTAACAGAACATTACCTTCAAACCCAATGACCTGGGGTCCATCTTGGGGCCAACACTGGCCCAGGGCAAAAGTGTGGAGCAGCAAATTTTGTCTTCAGGGCCTTGCTACCTCTCCCTCCCTACAGCCTCCAATTTTGGCATTTCTTGCTTTATTCCTGAAAGGGTATTGAATGTATGTTGCTAAGCTTTTTAAAAAGTTATTTTAAACATTAACTAACTTGTCTTTATGTTGTATTAAGTTTAAAGTCTGTTCTGACTGACCCACAGGGCTGTTTGCTGTAATAGCCAACATCCCACATGAGAATTAGAACTTCAGGTCAGTACACAGAGAAAGAAAAGAGCAACTCTTCACTACTTGGTGGCATGAACACAGGCGGAAACACTCTGTGCTCATAGATGAAAGAGGTCCATGCATCAGCTCAGGCATTGGCATTGAACTAGATGTTCCCATCTGATGAGTCCTTTGATATGAGAAAGTTAGTTTAAGTTGGCTAGACTCTATAGTAGTGCCACTGATGTGGTAACATAATATGCACCACAAGGATGAGTGGGGTGTGGCACCCACCCTCAGGAGCTGTCTAGAGGAGAGGATAAAGCTCATCTATGTCAAAGATACAAAATGTAATATAGTAGGTACCATCAGAAAAATTCAGAAGATATGGGACTTCTAGGAAAGACAGATGACAGAAGAAAGGTTTCAAGGAGGAGATGTTTTTTGTCTTGACAGCTAGCCTTTCAGCAGGCACAGGAATCAGGTTATGGGTGATCTGGAGTGGCAGACTAAGGAATTTGGCTCCATTTAATAGGTTAAGAGAAGGCATGCCAAACACACTGCTCATGGACCACAGCTCATTTCCCTCCCACACTATCCCAGCCACAAACCCAGGGACATAGCAGTAATTGATTGTGGCACTGTTTTCTGGCCTGTGTATGGCCTCAGAATCTATATACTTCTCAGCATACAAATGCAAAAATACCACGTGTCTTGTGGCTGCCGTGAGGGTGCTCATTCATTTCCGCCTTCAAGAGACACTTCCCACAGCTGATCGACACCCTCCAGTGCTGCCCTGTGTGAGGAATGCACTCCACTGATTGGGGAGCTGTGCCAGTCACTCAGGTGGTAGAGCCTAGACTAGGGCAGTGGTTACTGGGGAATGGAAAGGGGAGGTACAAGTGACATTGCAGCATTTACCCTAACTGACTGTCCTTGTCACCTGCGTCTCTCCTATCAACGAGAAGAGCAATGATAAATAGTGAGCTTTAGAGGGAAGAACACTGATGTAGAATTCTGGGCTTGTCTCCAGCACTAACTAACCAGGCACCCAGGAAACAACCTCATTCTCTGCCACTCTCTGACCTCAGTTTCCATCATGAGTAAATGGATGTGGTGGTTGGGCAATCAGATTGAGAAATTCTGCTCCTGTCTCACATGCTCCCCCAACTTTTATGCTTGTGGTAAAAACACACACAAAATTTACCACCTTAGCCATTTCTAAATGTGCAGGTGTATAGTGTTAAGTACATTCACATTGCATGCTACCATCATTACCACCTAACCCCAGAACTCTGTTCTCCTTACAAACTGGAACTGTACCCATTAAACAACTCTCTTCCCCTCTGTGCCCCTGGCAATGACCATTCTACTTTCTATGTCTAATTATTTTACTATTCTAGGTAACTCACGTGAGTATATTCATACAGTATTTGTCCTTTTGTATCTGGGTTATTTGACTTAGAATAATGTTTTCAAGGTTCATCCATCTTGTACCATATGTCTGAATTTCCTTTTTAAGGCTAAATAGTATTTCTTTGTAGGTGTACAACACTTTTGTTTATTTATTTATTCATCAATGGACACTTGGGTTGCTTCCACCTTTTGGCTGTTGCGACTAATATTGTTGTGAACTTGTGTGCACAAATGAGTCCCTGCTTTTAATTTTGGGGGGTATATATATTATGATTTATAATAAGAAATACATACCTGGTTTTTGTCAATTCTTGGCACAGAGCTCCTAACACCTTTGGAATTTTCCAAGTGAAGAGAATGATAAAGTTACCTTTTATCATGTTAGTGAGGTGCCTTTTGGAAAGCCTTACAAGGGTGAGGACTGGTAGCCAAGGCAACCAACCAGGTGATTTGGAGGTTGGAACTTTCAGTCCTAACCCTCTCTCACCTCTGGGGTCAGGGAGAGGTCTTGCAGGTTGAGTTCAATCACAAATGGCCAATAATTTAGTCAATTATTTCTATGTAATGAAGCCACCATAAAAACCTAAAAGGAAGTGTTCAGGAGAGCTTTCCAGTAGGTGAACATGTAAGAGATTCCAGGGTAGTAGTGCATCTGGCAATGAAATGAAAGCTTTGAGCACTTTCCCCAAAGCTTGCCCTACGAATCTCTTCTATCTGGTTGTTCCTGAGTTATATTCTTTTGTATTAAACCAGTAATCTAGTAAGTATGTTCTCTGCATTCTATGAGCTACTCTAGCAAATGAATTAAACCCAAGGAAGTGGTCATTGAAATCTCTCATCTCTAGCTGGTAGATAAGAAACATAGACGAGAACCTGGACTTGTAATTGGTGTCTGAAGTGGGGAGCAGAGGAAAGACTTGTAGGACTGAGCCCCTAACCTGTGGGGTCTGATGCTATTTTGAGAGGGACAGTGTCACTTGCTTGGTGGTGTGGAAAAACACACATCATAATTGGTGTCAGAATTCTAATTCCCAAAAGTGGATTTGCTGGAGCATGTAGCAGCTTGCTCTTTTTTAAAGTAGGGCCTTCCCTAATTTTCCAGAAGAATATCCAACAACAGCTATTGTAAGAAAATTCAGGAGAGAAGATGGTGGTGCAGTAGGAAGGAGCATATCTCACTTCCCCCTACACACAGGAGAATATTCTGGCTGGGTTACATTGGAACGGAGCAAACAGCCATCAGAAACACAGCATATTGAAATCAGGAGATCAAAAATTGTAGTGGACACTGAAACACCAGATAACAAAAACAAAATAAAACAAAACAACAACAACAAAAAACCAACCCTGGAACTGTGAAAAAACCAGAGATCATCCCAAGGAGGGGGCATTTCAACAGATAAGACAGTGGAAACTGTGAACACCAGGATACCTGAAGCAGACAGCACCACTGAATCTCACAGGTATTCTACCACAGAAGTTCACACCACAAACTCAGGGAACCAGAACAGATCAATTTAAGGAGTTAAGACTAATAAGAAGAACCTCAAAAACAATGGGAAGACAAAGAAATAATCCCCAAATGAAAGGAAAGGAGGAAGCCCCAGAAAGAATGCTAAATGAAACAGAGGCAGCTCAACTGTCAGATTTTGAGTTCAAAACAATGGTTGTCAGGAAGCTCCACAAGCTCTCAATGAGCTACCAGAAACTACAGGGAAGCTATGATGAGCTCACTGCAAACTATATCAACATGAAAAAGGAAATAGAAACTATCAAAAAGGGCCAAGAGGAAATGAAGAGTACAATTTCTGAACTGAAGAACACAGTGGAAGGAATGAAAAGCAGAATTGATGAAGCAGAAGATCGGATTAGTGAGTTGGAGGACCAAGTAGAAAAAAACAAACAGAAAGAGCAAGAAAAGGAAAAGAGGCTCAAAAAGAATGAAGAGGGATTAAGAGAAATGCAAGACAATATGAAACATAATAATATCTGTATAATAGGGATACCATAAGGAGAAGAAGAAGAGCAAGGGATAGAAAACCTGTTTGAAAAAGTAATGATGGAAAACTTCCCTAATCTGATGAGAGAAAAAGTCACACAAATCCAGGAAACACAGAGAGTCCCAATCAAGAGGAACCCAAAGAAGCCCACTTCAAGACACATCATAATTAAAATGGCAAAATTCCAAGACAAAGAGAGAATCCTAAAGGCAGCAAGGGAGAAAAAGGAAGTAACATACAAGGGGGCTCCAATAAGGCTGGCAGCTGACTTCTCAATGGAAACACTCCAAGCTAGAAGAGAATGGCAAGAAATATTCCAAGTAATGAGAACCAAAGGCCTGCAACCAAGACTACTTTACCCAGCAAGGCTTTCAATCAAGATA